>PISX010009919.1:0-73482 GCA_004024625.1 Mellivora capensis | reverse complement strand
GACCTGAGCTGAAATCAAGAGTCGACACTCAACCAGCTGAGCCACCCAGGTGCTCCTCTACCAAACATTTAAAGAAGAGTTAATATCTATTCTTTTCAAACAATTCCACGAAATAGCAAAGGAAGGACAACTTCCAAATTCATTCTATGAGGTCAGCATTACCCTGATACTACAATCAGACAAAGACACAACAACAACAAAAAAAGAAAACTACAGGCCACACACACACACACACACACACACACCACAGAGTGGAATATTACTTAGCCATAAAAATGAAAATTTGCCATTCGCGACAACATGGATAGACCTAGAGGGTATTGTGCTAAGTATAATAAGTCAGAGAAAGACAAATATATTATGATCTCATTTTTATGTGGATCTAAAATAAAACGAAAAAATATACAAACAAAAACAAAACAGACTCATAAATACAGAAAACAAACTGGTGGTTTCCAGAGAGAAGATGGGGTAGGGAGATGGGCAAAATATGTGAAGGGGACTAAGAAGTACAAAATTCCAGTTATAAAATAGATGTCACAGGGATGAAAAGTACAGCATAGGAATATAGTCAACAATATTGTAACTTTGTATAATGACAGATGGTAACTCTACTTACTATGGTGAGCACTGCAGAATCACTATGTTTTATACCTGATACCAATATAACATTGTATTAACTATACTTAATTTTAAAGAAATGAACACTGGGACAGAAGTGAAGCACTTTAATTTCATTTTTGTCTTAATAACATTAAATCCTAGGCAATGTTAAGTACTGAAAATTTTATTTTTTTCCTTCTTTTTAAAGATCTTATTTATTTATTTGACAGAGAGAGACACCACAAGAGAGGGAACACAAGCAGTGCAGCAGCAGAGGGAGAGGGAGAAGCAGGCTTCCCGTCCAGCAGGGAGCCTGATGTGGGGCTCGATCCCAGAACCCCAGAGATCATGACCTGAGCAGAAGGCAGACGCTTAACAACTGAACCACCCAGGCGCCCCTGAGGTACTGAAAATTTTGAATTGAGTAAATATCAGTTCCTGCTTTCTAGGAGTTGACATTCTAGTGGAAAAGACCCCAGGGACGTAAGTCTAGAGGTCCATCCAGTCAGGGTAAGAGGATATTTTCATCAAATTAAATGAAATCAGAAGAGGAGCCTGTTAACTTATTAAGTTTTCAAGGCAAAATTTGTGGTTGATGGGATTGTGGTAACTTGTCAGTCTGCATCAGTGACTGAGACCTACTGTTTTCCCGACCGTGAGGCTTGGGTGTTGTCTAGGTGGAAAGAAAGCTTATGGTTTCGTACATATTCTTACGTGTCTTTATGCTCAGTCAACTTCCAAAATGGACTTGGGTTCACTGTAATTCTACTCCAAGTTAGATATTAATAAAATACTTAGTCATTGGACTTTCTTTATGCCTAAAGGCTCATTTTCATAGCTGTTTGCCTAACTCCTTTTAGTCTCTCTTATTCCTGGCTTGGTGTCCATTTCTAGGTGAAGTTCAAGCAGTGTTATGCTCTTCAGTCCATCAGCAGTATTTACTGAACACCTGGTTTGTGACCAACACTATTTTCAAGGATAAAGAGGCAAGTATTGGTAGAGCAAGTGGTTCCTGCTTTGTGTGACTTGAAAGACATGAACAGGAAGATCTCTGCTAGAGAAAAGTGCCTCCTTTCAAACACAGAGTAAACCAGTAGCTATTGCCCTAATTTCTACCATTAGACATTTATTATTTTGATTTAGCAAGCAACATCTTTAAAATGCCAATTCCCAGTGCGCCTGAGTGGCTCAGGGGGTTAAGCCTCTGCCTTCTGCTCAGGTCATGGTCTCAGGGTCCTGGGATTGAGCCCCGAATCGAGCCCCACATCGGGCTCTCTGCTCAGCAGGGAGCCTGCTTCCTCCTCTCTGCCTGCCTCTCTGCCTAGTTGTGACCTCTCTCTTTCTGTCAAATAAACAAACAAAATCTTAAAACAAAAACAAAAACAAAAATGCCAATTCCCATCGTGGAGCTGGTTCATAGGTACATGAGGTTTATTAACTCTTCTATGTGTTTGAAATTTTGTGTGGTATTAACATTTATGTTCTTTTTGAGCCAGTAACTTCAATTCTGATTATAGGGATATAACCTGAAATTAAAAGATGTGTGTATCAAGATGTTCATTGCAGCATTGTTTATAAAAGCAAAGGAATCAAGGGAGTACAATGGCAAGAATAGGGGAATAGTCAAGTACATCCCTGAGCTAGAACACTATGCAACATTTAAAATGATATTTATAAGTGAATAAACAGGATTCCAAATAGTTTATATGATATTGTTCCAATTTTTCAAAATGTTAAAGACTGAGGGGGAAACAGAGTTATAGGGAACAACAGAGAGCCAGGGGTATGGCATTTGGAAAGGAGTATGTATACTGTAGCTGTGAGAAATTGTAAAGAAAGGTACGCAAGGACTGGGAACAGAATGAGTGAGGCCATTTATACACACACTGCCTTGTCTTGAAGGTGAATTTTTGCTCTGTCTTCTTCTCAAGTAAGAAGTTGAATAAGCAGAGGGGCAAGGGCAAGTGAGAGTTGACTGGCCTGGTGACATCTGCATAAATTATAAGGAGACTGTGCAGGAGTGGGATTAATGGAAATGACCAATTTGAGTGGAAATGACCAATTCTGATCCAGCCCATGTCCTGGCTGTAGAGAAGATCATTTCTGCTATCACATTAGCAGTAAGGTGCTGGGTATTAGTATTGGCAAGTTTTTCTAAGAAACCAGTTAGTACAGTTTGAGTTTGTGCCTTACCAACTATTCTGTAAGGTATGGAAATATCCCAACCAATCACTAAAGGATCTTGGGGAATGATTTAATGTATTACATTTGTTATTAAAAATTTTTTCAAAATGTTAATAGTAGGGACGCCTGGATGGCTCAGTCGGTTAAGCCTCGGCCTTTGGCTCAGGTCATGATCTCAGTGTCCTGGGATTGAGCCCCTTGTCAGGTTCCCCCCTTAGCAGGGAGTCTGCTTCTCCTTCTCCCCTACTCCTCCCTCCCCACCTCATCTTTGTCATGTTCTCTCTCTTTCTCTCTCACTCAAAAAATAAAATCTGTTAAAAAATTGTTAACAGTGATTGTTTCTCAGTGATGGATATCATTCTCCTGCCTAAGCTTCCCTGTGCTCTATAGGTTTTTAAAATGAGAAAGTATGGGGGGCATGGCAGCCGTTGGGCTCTGTACTCAGCAGGGAGTCTGCTTGAGATACTCTCCCTCTCCCTCTAGCCCTCCTGTTCATGTGCACTCTCTCTCTCTCTCTCTCTCCCCCCCTCTCTTAAGTAAATAAATAGATCATTAAAAAAAATAAAATGAGAAAGCATGGATATCAGTAGTCTTGGGAGAGGAAATATGTAAATGCCCCAGGAGAGTTAACTATTTATGAGCACTTACTATAAATCAATACTATAAATCATCGTATTAAGTGCTCTATATAATCCTTCCAACAAATTCATGAGGCAGCCAGTATTATCATCCTTGTTTTACACATGAAAGGGACCAACATTTAGAGGTATTAAGTATTCAACCCAATTTCATATTGCTGAAAAAGTGTCACTCATCTTTCTGATTTGAACCTGTGTTCTTTGCCACAACTGAATGAACTTACTTTTCTTTCATCTGTTATGTAAGAAGATCACAACAGGATAATTGTCGTTCTGATGGGTGAAAAAATAGATGGGGTATCTTGAGGGCATTCAACAAGCATTTATTAAGTGCCTATATGAGGTGAGCACCAGAATAACATTGTTAATAAGGCATGGCCAAAATGAAGGTAAGGCATTGAACACACACTACTGTTGAAACCTCGTGAAAACCCCAGAAACATGGTAAAACAATAATCAAGGGATTTTTTTAAAAAAATTTGTAAACTCACAAAGACAAGGAGAATGGAAGAGGAAATAATAGCAACAAAACTTTGCAGATAAAAAAATAAGACCCATCTATATTCTGTCTGCAAGAAACTCATTTTAGACCCAAAGACACCTCCAGATTTAAAGTGAGGGGGTGGAAAAAAATTTACCATGCTAATGGACATCAAAAGCAACAAAATTTTGCAAATCATAGGAAAAAAGGAATAGATATCAAAACCTAGATCCGATGGCAGTGAGGAAAGCCCAATCCACACCATAGATGTCTCAAATGTTTCAGGAACCAGCAGCACAAGCATCTTCTTTAGAAGTGAGAGAGAAGATGGGGCAAAGCCAGGAGGATGAACTCCCACAGACCATGAGTTAGAGGCAGATGAAATTCCGAGTTGCGAGGACATGGAGCAGCTGGAACTCTTGGATATTGCTGGTTGGTTGGAGGGCAAAATGGTGCAACCATCCTGGAAAACAGTGTGGCCATATCTAATAAAGCTGATTCTGCCTAATCTATCACCCAGTGATTCCATTACTAAGTATAAACCCAAATAAAATAAGTGCACATACTCCCCCCAAAACCATGTACAAAAATGCTCATATCATAATAACCAAAACCGGTGGCAGTAGAACTGATAAATTCTCCTATATCCAAACAATGACCTGCTGTAGAGCAAGAGAACAAAAAAGAAAACAAGACATAAACTACTGCTATAAGAAACAATGTATGAAATTTCATAGAGGTCATATTCAGCAAGCAAAGCCAAACACAGAAGAATGCAAATTGTATCATTCTATTCACACACTATTCAAAATACAGGCAGAATATATTTATAGGGAGAGAAGCCAGGATAGTGGTTACCACTGGGATTGGGGTGACTGTAAAGGATGACAGAGACTTCTGGGGTGTCCTATATCTTCATATTGATGGTGGTTACATGAATGAATATACATAAAATTTGGATAATCTATACACTTAAGGTTGCACATTTTATGTATGTTGTACCTCAATTTAAAAAAAATAGGAAAGATCAAAAGTCTGAGAAGCCATGCTAAATCTCCCAATCTTTTTCCACTCTCTGCAACTAAGCACTCTTCATTCTCTAATACTGTCAGGAAACTAGAGGTTGATTCCCTAGGGCTATGAAATAGAGGGTGTCTGGATTGGGACACACTGGCTACCATCATGGGCAGGGGAACTGTGCTGAAATGGGAATAAAAGATGATCTTCAAAGATAGTCCCAAGCAATTCCCCTCCTCTCTTTTGAGCATGACACCACTGGGCTAGACCTATAGGATGCAGAGACAATGATGTCAAAGGGACTTCTGGTCACTTCTAACATATGCTCCATCAATAAAGAGAAAGATGTGGCATCCGAACAGATAAGGGAAGAGGATCCCCAGGATGATGGTGAAGAGACTGCTTAGATAACAGCCATGCACCAGGCATATGGCAACCAGTCCATATCTGGTCAGAAGGCCAAGGAGAGATTTCACAAAAATGAAAAATTTATAGAATGCACCATGTGCCTGAATATCTTATGAGGGGAGTTAGGCAATTTTGCAGGGACCTGACCTGAGTTTGAATTAATGATTAGTACATACACAACTAAGTAATAAAAAAAGACCTTGCTAATTCTAGAGGAAATAAGATGCACAGAAAAGGAAAAGTAATTATAGTATACTATATGTATACTATATGCATATGCAGGTGTGTACATGTGATATTTTATCTAGCATTTCTAGTTCTTGGTGGTGAAAGAGATCACAAAATCATTTAGTACCCCACAATTTAGGAGTGGGAAAACTTGCATTATTCTCTAGGGGCTATTGTCGTTCAAAGGGAGAAAAAGGGCTTGGGCTGGAGAAGTTAGGAAGTCTTCCCAGAAGGTTTTTAAGCAAACTGGTGTATCTTTGAGGCTGATTAATGTTTCCCCCAGTGATAAGCTCCCTGTAGCCAATCATAAAATATTTTAAATGTGGCAGATGCTGGTCTCACAGTCTCTATCTCTTTTCAGGAAACAAATCCGCATGTGTGCTTTCTGAAGCTCCTCTTCTTAGCATGCCTGTCTGCGCTGTATTTTGGGTTGAGCCAGTTCTGGGCTCCACTCTTCGTCCTTTGGAGATTGTTAAATACAGACACTCATGTTAACAAATTAAGGCTAAAACTGAACTGTGCAGGGTGCAGGATGAACACAAGTTATGGGGTTATTTGCAAGACTTGACAAGAGAGCTTGGCTGACAGATAAAAATTTGTTCCAGAATGTAAGGAGGAAGAGAAAATAAAACATGGGGATAGGGGCGCCTGGCTGGCTCAGTTGAGACTGCTTAAAAATAAAAATGTTTTAAAAATGGGGATAAAAAAGAGCAAGGGAGAATGGGTGAAATTAAGAGTATAGTTTGGGAATTCTGAGAATACATAAAAGTGAGTGATCATTAGACTCGCATGGGGAACTTTGGAAAATACAGATTCCTGGGACCTGTATTCTATAATTTATATTCAGTAGTGTAAGTGGGGTCCCCCAAATGTTTGTTTGTAAAATGTTTCCCCCAATGCATACAAGTTCAACAGTACATGGAAACCTGTCCTGCATTGGGGTGGAAACACACTGACCTCATTAGGAACAATTGTTTCTTCACTTAGTATTGTAAAAATTCACCAGAGATGACACCATCTCCATCTTTAGACAGATAGTCCTGTGGAAGATGTGTTGATTTGTGAGTTTTAATTTTATACTCAAGTGTTGAGCTTGTAGAGGATGAGAAACTCCCTTGCCTCTCCCCCCCGCCCCCGCCACCCCGCCTCTCTTCTCCCCCACCCCGTGGTTATAGAACGTGTGGGAAGAGTCAACTTATTTGGACACATTCCTTTATCGTTAAAAAATATCTCTTATGACATAACCATAATGGGCTTGGTTTTAAGTGTTTTTGGATTAGGCCAAGTAGAACCCAGGTGGGGGTGGGGGCGATGAGGGGAAGCAGTCTGGGACTGTCCGTGGTGCTGAACGTGGGAGCTGGCACCAGTTTTTAACCTGTTCAGTCCGCCTCGAAGCCCCATTTTCCTTTTTTCCTGTCCTCTCCAGTTGCTTCCTTTTCCCAGTAAGAGCAGGAGCGAGGGTGGCCCTTCGTATGTTTGTCCTGGGCGTCTGATGACCTTGTGTTGGATTCCCCCCCGCTCCGGCTCCGTCTCCCTGGGCGGCGGCCGATGGGCGCGGCACCCTCTTCTCCTTAGGCCCCCGTAGCTCCGGGGCGGACCCCATCCGCGCCCCCGCAGGCCCCGCTCCCCGCATCTCGCGGCGGCGCCCTGAGCGCGCCCCGCCCCCCTTCCTCCGCGCCCCCCTCCCCACTTCCCCCGCCACCTGCTCCTCCTCCTCCTCGGTCCCGCCCAGTGCGCCGGCAGCCCCGGGTCCCCGGAGCTGGAAGAGAGAGGGCCGAAGGAAGCAGTACAAAGGGAGGAGCGGCGGGAGGAGGGGACGCCGGGCTCCGCGCCGGGAGGGCGGGCGCGGTGCGGGCATGGACGCCGAGTACCCAGCCTTCGAGCCCCCGCTCTGCAGCGAGCTCAAGCACCTGTGCAAGCGACTCCAGGAGGCGTACCGGGAGCTGAAGGAGGACCTCACGCCTTTCAAAGATGACCGCTACTACAGGTAGGGGCGGGCGGGCGCCGGCGGGGCGCGCGGCGGGGAGGGGGCGCAGACCCGGGGCTTCGGGCCGCCCCCGCAGCCCTGCTCCCGGACCTGGGTGCGCTGCCCGCCTGCGGGGTCCCGCCCCTGGGCTGCCCCTTCCCCCTGCGAGTGTCGAGCCCCGGGAGGGGCGGAGAGGGAGCTGGTCTGTGGGTTCTGGCTGTGGCCGGCCGGAGAGCTGGGGTGAAGAGCTGTTTTCCATTCCCTAGAAACCTGAGCCTAGATTCTCAAATCCGGAGACGGGGACCCACGGACCTTCGTCCCTGCTTTGCTCCTCCCTCTCTTCCTCCCTTCCTGTCACCTCCTCCCACCCCCCACCCGCGTGCCTACCGCCCCCACGGGCTTCAGGCCTTGCTGAGTACTGGTTTGGGGAGAGGATCACTCCCCCTCCAGCGTCAGGCAGGGCGGGCCCTGGCCTCTCTTTTGAGGTCCTCGGGCCCCCAGGCTTTGGTGGAAATCTCGGCGGCTGGGGTGCTCCCGAGTGCTGGAGGCAGACGCCTCTGGGCTGAACCGCGCCTGGGCGAAGATGCCGTGGGGGTCGTGGTTCCGCTCGCGCCCCGACCAGTTGTCGGTTTGGGCTCGTCTCTGTCGCCCTCTCCGTGTGGCCAAGGTGAGCCACGGAGGTTGCAGACTCTCGCAGCAGGAGGCCTGCCCCTTCCTGTGTTTCGCGGTTCTGTTGGGAAACCTGCTCCTTTGCTCATGGCTGGGCTTAGCCGATGTGTTGTGGTGTCATGAAGGGACCCAGTCCGGAGTCTGGAGTCTGGAGTCTCCAGCTGAGGTCGACCTTACTCCTCACTAGCTCCGTGATATGAGAAAGTTATCTGCCAACACTGCTTTGCATGCTTCCTCCTCTGTGACGTGCGGAGCTTGAACCAGAAGGTTTGGGGAAGGTGACAATTCTAGTGATGTTGGACTGCTCGCCGTGTGCTTGCAGACGGGCAGTTGATTGCACAGCTGTCTCTGAAGTGGGGAATACTCGTTTTTATACAGTGAACCCTAACAGTCATGTATGTGCTCAGAAAACCATGTATCACACTTACCAGATCTTTTCAAAAGCCCTGTGGCTTCCCAGTGGCTGACCAACATAATGGTCACAAAATTGGTCACAAAAAATGGAAAAGCCCATTTAAAAATATATGTAATCCCAAGATTCTATTGTGTGGCTCGGGATGGACTTCACAGTCTGCCTCATGAAGCCCCCTAGGACACCCGACGGTATGGTAAAAAACAGACAAAACACAGATAGTTTTAAATCTTATGTTTAATGTATATTCCTGTCTCCTTTCCCACTAGTTTCTTCCCACTCTATTTTTTTCTCTGTGTTTTATTGTCTTGGGAACATTTCTTTGGCAAAGGATCTAGTGAATATCTAGATGGTTTTAATTCAGGTAGCAGAGAAGAGAACAAAACCACACCACTGGTTAATCCACGACTGGATTATCCTGTATTCATTCACCCATTTATCCAACCAACAGTCATTGAAGACCTCCTGTGTTCCTGCTGCCATTCTAGGGGGTGGAGATACAGGGTCCTTGGTGTCATGGAGCTTATAGGCAATAAACGAGTGATTACCCATTGCACTCGAAAGATGATAGACTAAGTGCCATGGTAAAGAGTGAAGGGGGTGCTACTTCAGAGAGACTGGTCAGAGAAGGCTCTTGGACATTTGACTGGGAATGAAGAATGACTTGCTCACTAGCCAATGAGCTGGGGCAGAAAGTTCTAGAAGAAGAAGTACAAGCCCAAAGTCCCTGAGGCCATAAAAACATGGTACAATAGTCCCTCCTTTGCTGCAGGAGTTATGTTCTAAGACCCCAGTTGGTGCTCGCTTCGGCAGCACATATACTAAAATTGGAATGATACAGAGAAGATTAGCATGGCCCCTGCGCAAGGATGACTTGCAAATTCGTGAAGCATTACATGTTAAAAAAAAAAAAGCCCCAGTGGATACCTGAAACCACAGATAATACTGAATGTGAGATATACTATGGTTTTTCCTATACATACCTATGATAAAGTGTAATTTATAAATTAGGCACAGTAAGAGGTTAGTTAACAACTAATAATAAAATAGAACAAGTGTGATTACATGATAAGGTTGTGTGAATGTGGTCTCTCTCGGAATATCTTATTGTGCTATACTCACCCTCCTTTTTTTTTTTAAAGATTTATTTATTTATTTATTTGAGAGAGAGAGCGCGCATGTACACACATGTGCAAGTGGGGGGAGGGGCAGAGGGAGAGAATCTTCAAGCAGATTCCCTGCTGAGCATGGAGCCTGACACCGAGGGGCTCGCTCTCATGACGCATGAGACTATGACCTGAGCCGATATTAGGAGTCAGAGGTCTACCTGACAGAGCCCCCCATGCGCCCCTGTACTCACTCTTCTTGTGACAAGATGAGACTATGAAATGCCTACGTGGTGAGATGAAGTGAGGTGAATGACGTGGGCGTCGTGAGGCAGCACAAGGCTGATGGACCTGCTGATCACATAGCAGGAGGGGGATTGGCCGCTTCCGAAGTGGCCATGGAAAGTGAAACCACAGGAAAAGGGGGGGAACTACAGCATGTTCAAGGAATAGGAAGAAGACCAGCACGGTCAGAGAGACAGGCCTAGGACAGAGAGAGCCTTGAATGCTAGACCGAGACGAATGAATCTCATTAGAATTCCAGTGCGAAGCCATTGAAGAGTCTTAGGTGGCGGGGGACGACAGGAGCAGTTTGGCTACTGGTCCTACGGCCTCTGGACCTGTGCTCTGGGGCAACTCCACTCGTTGGTCTGGATCTTGAAGACCATGAATTTACCGTGGTTGGAAGGGGAAAGTGATGAATTCTGTCTGCGCTGCCGCCACGAGGACAAGCCGGCTGCAGAATGATTTATGATACGGTGTGTTGGCAGAGCAGTTAGGCTGAATCACAAAGACCGGTTTATCGTGAAGAGATGCTTTAGGTCTTTGAACTGCCTTCCATGGCTCCATTGAATTTTTATATCAGTGGGTTGTCCCTTTACAAAACTAGGCGAAATATTCTTGGGTTTCCAAGTTGGGAAGCTGATAGTTACAGCTCCTGCATCTGCGTCGCTGGAAGAAGCACCTGCTACTGTAATTTCTGCTCCTGCTTTTCTCCCTGTCTTCGTGTCCTCGTTAGTGACTTATGACTTAAAAGCACCAGTCTCTTTTTCCCGGGAGGACTGGGCCTTGCCCATGTGGCTGACGGTTTCCTCGGAGCAGGGTGCGGCAAGGAGACAGCTGCTAATGCCTGTTTGCAAAAGATGGTTGGTCCCTCCGTTAGCTGGAAAGGCAACTGGCGTATTGGCTATGTGACTTGGCGTCATTGACAAACGGACTTGCAGTCATTTGCCCAAACTGAGGGGTTTTCCTGCTGGGAAGGGGGTCCTGGCACAATATAGGTGGCAGAGCAGTGGGCTGGGTCTGAAATCCTGGGTCTCCATCTCAAGTCTAACTTTTGCTGACTTCCTGGCCTTGGGGTAATGGTTCTTTTTCACTGGTGATCAGTTTCCACATCAGAAAAGTGAAGCAAGGATGTGGTAGGCTCAAGGGCTTTTGAAAAGAGCATAGAAGATGCTTTCTAATGTAAACAACAGAAAAAGCAAAGCAGCCTGGAGGTAGTGGATTGAGTTGTTTGTTGATCCAGCAGCTTAATGATGTCGGTAAGTCCTTTCGTTTTAACCTGGTGGCCATTGGTCTCAATTAGTTCCTAGTAATCCTTTCATCTATTGCTTCTCATTCACGTTCAAGGGGAGAACGGGCGGGCTTCACCTAAACAAGAAGGGATAACTTGAAGCCTGCAGCAAGACTCCTTGAATCTCATCTCTACCTGCCACCAAAATTGTAACAGTGAAGAAGACAGACGTGTTGATGAGGACATGGAAGCTTCATACTGTAGATTGGAGGGAAAATTGGTCCGGTCCCATGTGGGGCTGTGGAAGGCCGTTTGGCTGTAGCTCCGAAAGTGGAATGTATACATTCCCTTCAGTCTAGCAACACTTCTTAGGCATTTACCCTGCAGAAATGCGTGTATGTGTCCTCGATAGACAAGGACTAGAATGTTCATAGCAGCACAATTCACTATTCTTCTAAACCGGAAACCAGCCAAACCTTCATCAACAGTAGAATACGGATAAGGTTGGCTTATTCCATCATGGAATACCCTACAGCCATGAAAGTAAGCAACTTACAGCTCCACACAATAAAAGTGAGTCTCTCACGCACATAATGTGAGCAAAAGAAGCCAGACACGGAGTATACACTGTTGGGGTCTACTTCCATAAAAAGAAGTATAAAATAGGCAAAATGACTGTGTTGGAAGTCAGGATAGTGGTCGCCCTTGAGGGACAAGTGAGTGGAAAGGGGCAGGAAAGGGCTTTGTGGCTGCAGGTGATATTTTGCTTCTTGATCTGGGTGCTGGTAACAACCCACCCGTGTGTCTCATTGGTGACATCAGGGCCCTTGCTCTTTCTTGAGTCCCAGGGATGGACATAGACTGAGGCAAATCAGAGCACCCCAGGAGCTGAGGATGGAGACAATTTCCCCCAAGGCCCACGTCCTGAAGAGAGAGGTAGACAGCAGAGCCCAGCTGGAGTGCTGTTCGGAAGATTTGGGGAACAGGTGCTGAGCCGACAGCCAGCCACGCCCATGAAGTAGTCCGCAGCTGAAGAGGAGTGGACGGTACATACAGTTCCTTAGAGCCCAGTTCTTAGAGAGTTTGTGGTTGGCCATTTTGCCGACCCATATTCGTTTCTCATGTTATTACTTTACCTCTCTAAAACACGGAATCAATGGGGCACCTGGGTGGCTCAGTCGGTTACGCATCTGCCTCCGTCTCAGGTCATGATCCCGGTTACGCATCTGCCTCCGTCTCAGGTCATGATCCCGGGGTCCTGGGATCCAGCCCCGCATCAGGCTCCCTCCTCAGGGGGAGTCAGCTTCTCTCTCTGCCTCTGTCCCTCCTCGTTGTTCATTTGTGCTCTCTCTCAAATAAGTAAATTCTTAAAAAATAATAAAATATAGGAACAATGAAGATGGGCTTGAGTTTTCTTGGCCAGGGAAGGGATGCCAGTGGTGTCCTCCCCCAAAAAGACTTTTGGAAGTTCCGTTTTATCACCTCGGTGAATTCGTCAGGTTCGGGGGCTAGCCCTCAGTCTTGCTGGCCTATCTTAGACAGCACATTGAGAGGGAAGGACCTGTTCTCGGGGAAGGCTTCTCATTAACTGAGCCCTGGATGAATGTACAGAATCAGAATGCCAGTTTATGTAATTGGATGGTACAGACCCAGCAGAACCCGGATAATGGCGAGCATGGCATCACAGCCCGGGGAAATAACCAGATCAGGGATTCTCAATTCTAGCTGCACATCAGAACCACGTGGGGGAGCTTTTAAAAATACAAATGCCCAGGCCCTACCCTTGAGAACTCTGATTTTATTGCCTGGGCTGGATCTCAGTCAGGATGGAGAATCCAAGAGCGCAAGTGGAATGTTTAAGAGCATGAAGCTGACAGAGCCTGATGCATCCATCTCAGTGGGACAGGCTCGGCATCAGCGTAGGAATACCAGAAATCATAAGTTAAGGCTCTTCCCCTATACAAAGCCCAATGGCCGCTGTCAGCAACCACCTGGGCTTTTCCCGCACCTGTAGGCTGGCCAACCTCCCTTTTTAGGTGGATGCATCTGTTCGGGTGACAGGCAGATTTAAAGGTCTGAGAACCACTTTTTTCATTTAAGGCAAACCTGCATATATGTACTGGTTTTAATGTGAATAGTTCAGTTGGTTAACTTTTCTCCTTGTTTTCAAGTTATTGGGGACAAGTCATTGTAATTAGAGTAGTGATCTCTCCCTCTCTCTCTCTGTCTTTTGTGTCTTTGTTGGTGGGAGCAAAAGGTAGGTATCTCTGATGAGACAGAATTTTAGAACTAGCTTCTTCATCTTCATCACTTCAAAGGTAGAAAAATAACTTCATTAAACTTGAGAGCGTAGAGTTATGTACAAATCTGGCTCAGTGAGGAAGGCTGGTTTTCTGTTTGGAACAAGATATAGGCCCCAGAAGGGCCCTGGACCAAGGACCTACACAAACACACGTATGAGGGGCCAGCAGTGGGCACCAGAACAGGTCAGGTGCCCTCAGACATACCCATGCCTTCATGTGGTCCTCCCAGGGCAGCAGCCCTCCCCCACGACTCTTGACTGCTTTCCTCTCCCTTGGTTCCATCAGTTGTCCTCTCTTGTCCTCATGGGTGCAGCCACACTGTCTTCTTCAACATGTATTGGTCTCCCTTGTTCCCTTACCGTATTGTCATATAAATGAGTTAAGGATGGTCCCTGTATGTTGGCTCCCATGTTGTTTGTTTCTTAACTTATTTCATAGCAGGTGCCTAACTCACTCCTATGGGTGCCTAACTCAAATTCTTATATACCCAGTTGCTCTACATAGACCCCGTGATGCATATTTTTAGCCATTTGGAGTCTGCCTCCTATGTATACCTGTGAAACAGCGCTCAATACCTGCTAGCCATAGATATGGCAAACCCTGTGACTATAAGAGACCCCAAACTGTTGCTGCCCTCGGGGGTTCTCTGACCCACAGGCTCCGCCCTCCTGCGGCTGAGCAACATCACATGTACACATAAGTCCCCTCTTTGATTTTTTTCTGCCCCAAGAGTCCCCTAGCCCTCTTCTTTGTGGTAAGGTAATGTCTTACCCATCTCTATGTCACGAGCACCTGCTACAAACTACATCACACAATAGGTGCTCAACTAACATCTGCTACATTAGAAGCATGAATGGAGGAGAGAGAACAGAAGACATCTCACTAAATTACAGGCAGGCATATTTGCCCAATGTTTACTAGGTAGAAGCTATGAACTGAAGAGTTTATGCGAGCTCCCAGTAAAACTGGGAATTGCTTGCTGGGCAGTGGCTGCTTTGGAGCCACCACCAGGAAAATGACTAAATATATAGCAGAAAATTATTAAAGATAATAAAACTTACAATAGAAAATATTCCATTAATGCAAAAGAGAACAGTAAAGGAAGATGAGAGGAATGAAAAGGACATGAGACACATAGAAGATAAAAAGTAAAATGGCAGACATAGCTCCAGCTCTATCAATAATAAGGCAGAAGTTGTCACATTGGGTAACAAACAAGATCCCTTTATATCCTATCTACAGAAAACACACTTTAAATTCTAAGGTACAAATGAGTTGAAAGTAAAAGGATAGAAAAAGCAAACAGCGAACTTAGAAAAGCTGGTGTGACTAGACCACTATCAGGTAAAATAACTTTTAAAACAAAACACGTTACTAGAGATAAAGAGGAATATTCTATGATGATAAAAAGATCAATCCATTAGGAAGATCAATCCATTAGGAAGATAAGTTTACAACAGTAAACATATATGCAACGAACAACAGACCCCAAAATACATGAAGCAAAGACTAATAGAATTGAAGGGAGAAGTAGAAGATTCAAAAATAATAGTTGGAATCTTCGATACTCACTTTCAGTGATGGATGGAAAAACTAGCCAGGAGATTGACAAAGAAATAGAAGACTTGAACAACAATATAAACCAAGTAGACCTAGTAGAAATCCACAGAATACTGTGCCCAAGAAGAGCAGAATACATATGGAACATTCTCCAGAATAGATCATATAATCGTCCATGAGACAAGATGTAATAAATTTAAAAGGACTGAAATCAAACAAAGTTCTCCAACAACCATGGAATGAAATCAGACATCAAATACAGCAAGACACTTGGGAAACCCTCCATATGTGGAAATTAAATAACACACTCCTAAATAACTACTTGGCAAAAGACAAATCACAAAGGAAATTAGGATTTTGGGATGAATGAAATGAAGACACCATATACCAGAACACCTGGCCTGCATCTAAAGCAGTGCTTAGAGGGAAAGTTATAGCCATATATGCCCACATTAAACAAGAAGTAAGAGCTCAAATCAATACTTAACCTTCACTTTAAAACATTGGAGAAGAAAAGAAAACCCAAAACAAGCAGGAGAGGGGCACCTGGGTGGCTCAGTTGTTAAGCATCTGCCTTTGGCTCCGGTCATGGTTCTAGGGTCCTGGGATTGAGTCCCGAGTCAGGCTCCCTGCTCAGGGAGAGGCCTGCTTCTGCCTCTCCCACTCCTTCTGCTTGTGTTCCCTCTCTCACTGTCTCTCTCTGTCAAATAAATAATTTTTAAAATATTTTAAAAAAACAAAGCAAGCAGAAGGAAAACAATAATAAAGATTATGGTGAAGATTAACTTAAGAAAAATAGGGAAGATGAATAAAATGAACATTTGGTTCTATGGAAAGGTCAGCTGGTTTGATGTGTGTGTGTCTTTAGGAAGACTGACCAAGAAAAGAAGATGCAAATTACTAAAATCAGGAGTAAAAGAGGGAACATTGCTATCAACCTCACAGAAAAAGAAAGGACTACAAGGGAATGCCATTAGATAAGTGTTGGTCCCGATAAATTCTTTTTTTTTAATTTTTAAGGTTTTATTTATTTATTTGACAGAAAGAGATCACAGTAGACAGAGAGGCAGGCAGAGAGAGAGAGAGGGAAGCAGGCTCCTGGTGAGCAGAGAGCCGGATGTGGGACTCGATCCCAGGACCCTGAGATCATGACCTGAGCCGAAGGCAGCGGCTTAACCCACTGAGCCACCCAGGTGCCCCTGTCCCGATAAATTCTAAAAGAGACCCTATTGCCATGATACCAAGCCAAAGACATCACAAGAAAGCCACAGATCAGTATCTCTCATGGACATAGAACAATTCTCAAACAAAACAAAAAGCTAGCAAACTGAATCCAGCAACAGGATTATAAAAAAGGGATTATACACCATTACCAACAAGTGGACCTTGTGCCGTGGAACTCAAGGTTGTTTTAACATTGGAAAGATCGATTACTATATAATACCAGCAGACCCAGTCCATGGTGTTTTATCATTTGGTGTTTCCAGGTGGTAAATCCCGGGATTAAGGGGCATCCCGAAGGCCTTGAACTAGCCGCTGGTACGTGTATGGCACCCGTGGTCCAAACAGCCGACTTGCTGTTCACGCGTCTGTGTTCTTTCTGGTGGGTCATGGAAGATTAATTATTTTAACCTGTGCCTTCCTGTGAGCAGAGCTTTGGCTCAGGCAGCAGAGTTTTTTAATCTTTTTTCTTTTCTTTTTTTTTTTTTTAAAGATTTTATTTATTTATTTGACAGACAGAGATCACAAGTAGGCAAGAGAAGCAGGCAGGGAGAGAGAGAAGGAAGTGGGCTCTCTATGGAGCAGAGAGCCCGATGCGGGGCTCGATCCCAGGACCCTGGGATCATGACCCGAGCCGAAAGCAGAGGCTTTAACCCGCTGAGCCACCCAGGCGCCCCTTTATCTTTTTTCTTTAAAGCTAGCTGCATGTTGCTCTGAATCAAGAGGAAAAGGTGAAGATGTTCTTTTCCTGGGAGCAGAGCAGGTGGAAGCCGCCGAAGGTTCTCCGGGGCTGTCCTCATTCAGCTGCAGCGACGATTCAGTTCTTGGAGTAGAAGAGCCTCATGTGTCAGAGGAGGACAGGCCTCCGAGCTGGGGCAGGACACCCGAAGCTTGACACAGGAAAGCCGGGGACTCTGTGTTTGTCTCCTAGGCCCACGTTGACGCCGGACCACAAACCGAGCGGCTTACAGGGCGGACGTTTTGTGTCTCCCGGTTCTGGAGGTCAGAAGTCTGAGATCAAGGTGTCAGCAGGGCTCTTCCGTCCAAGGCTGTGAGGGCGCGGCCTGTCTTGGCCTCCCTGGCAGCTTCGGGGGCTCAGCTGTTCCTTGGCTCGCACGTGGCCGCTCTTCTTCTGTCTTCCCTCACTGTCCATCTGTCTCTGCATCCAATTTTCCCCTTGTCGTAAGGACACCAGTCCTAGTGGACCAGGGCCCTTGACCTCATCTTGGTCATCTGCAAAGACCCTATTTCTAAATAAGGCCACTGTCACAGTCACCGGGGGTCAAGACTTCAACATCTTTCGGGGAAACAACTCCACCCCTTCCAGGCTCTCCTTGGACGAGGCCGCCCGCGTGTTGATACAAGGCTGTGGCTTCAGATTCCCTCCGAATGTTCTCTAAACGAGCAGCTGACTGAAGAGCGAGAGTCAGGGGGACCGAGTCTTGGCTTGGCTCCGTCGCCACCATCGTGGAAGTCAGGTCCGCACATCTTAGAGAATGATCTCAGATCCCTCTTGGCTCTAAAACCATGACCACAGAGTGAGAGTGGGGCTGTGCCTGAAGGGGGTGGCCCAGGGATAGCCTCCCTGGCAGAGGGGACTACAGTCCTCCCAGTGTCACCCAAGTGACCTGAGCTTTATGAAGTTCAGGCTGGGAAAAGTGTGTGTGTGTGTGTGTGTGTGTAGGTATATGGTCTGTGTGTGTGTGGATGATCTGTTTGTGTTTTTGTGTGGTATGTGTATGTGTGTGTGTGTGTGTCTGGCATGTGTATGGTGTGTGTTTGTGGATGGTCTGTGTGTGTGTTTGTGGTATGTGTACGGTTTGTGTGTGTGCGTGTGCTGTATGGTCTGTGTGTGGTGTGCGTGTGTGTGGCATGCATGGGGTGTGGTGTAAGTGTCGTGTGGACGTGTGTGCATTGGGGTGAAGGAGGACATGGAGTGTGGGCCAAGTGCCAGGTTAGCTGTCCAGCCTTTCCGACCTGCAACCCCATGATCTTGGGTGAGGAGGGCCCTTAATTTTGATCCAGGCCAACAGAGATTACTTAAAAGTCCGTTTGGGAAGGGCGAGCACACCTACAGCTCAGTGATGAATGGTTGAGAAGCTCCAGACCCGGCATTCTTCCCATGGCCGTCCATCCTCAGTGTCCTGCAGGGCGAAATGCAAAATCAAACCCTGGTCCTTCAGGTTGCCATAGGAACGATGGCTTTGCTGTAGTTCTCATGGTGAGGGCAATGTCAGGGACACCTAGAGGCATTCACTGGCGCTTTTCAAAGATAGGGTACAACAGCATTTAAGACTCTTGACTGTGGGGTGCCAGGGTGACTCAGTCAGTTAAGCATCTGACTCTCGGTTTCAGCTCTGGTCATGATCTCAGGGTCATGGGATCGAGACCCACGTCGGGTCTGCACTCAGTACGGAGTCTGCTTGTCCCTCTCCTTCTGCCCTCTCCCCCCTCCAACCCCGCCACATGCTCTCTTTATCTCTGAAATAAATAAATAAACAAAATCGTTTTAAAAAAAGACTATTGATTGCAAGTATTACTTTCAGCCCAAAAGAAGGAATTTATTACAAAGATACAGAGATAATTTACAGAATCAAAGGGCAGAAATGCTCCTGGATCTCAGGAAGGAGCTGGAACCGATTCAGCGTGGGTTTCTAATCTCTTGCCAGGGCCCCAGACCACTGGTTACCAAGCCTGCTGCACACTGGGGTCCTTTGGAGAGCTGTAACAGTGACCGAGCCCAAGCCCTACTTCAGATTCTGATTTAATTGATTTGGGGTTCAGCCTGGGTATTAGGCCTTTTGAAAGCTCTTCGAGTGATTCTGACTTCAACAAATTTTGAGACCATTGTCCTAAACTAATTCGTTCCTCTGTCCTTTTGTCCTAGCTGCCTGGGAGCCCTGGGTCTTTGATCAATGCCTATACTCTCTTCTCTGTGCTTTCCCTGCTCGATTGCAGGAGGAAGTCATCACCAGGCAGGCCTTAGTAGAAGTCATCATTTATATGAGCTCAAAGACCTCAGCTGAGGCCTCCACAAAGCCCCAGAATCCTCCTAGGTTTTCCAGGATGCTAATTTCCCCGGTCTTTGCAACAACGATTTCGAACTTTCTCTGCCTCCTCATACTGGATCAAATCGACATGCCCAGAGCCACTGGGCCCTGCTCACATCCTCCCACCCTACCCCGCCACGGCCTGTGCCTTGCTTCCCCACCCGAGTCATCCAGATAAAGGTTCACATAGTTCCTGACCTCGGCCCCCTCTGCCCCACCTCTGACCAATGGGGGCGACTCATTTGCCCCACGCCGGCTGGACTGGTGCCCACAGGCACAGGCTCCCCAGTGGCTGCTTATAGGAGCCCAGAGCATCACCCAGATGTGTGGTCCAGAGACTCTGGCCCACAGGACCCAGATGACAGGGTCCAATAGACCGTTTGCAGTCTCTCTGAAACTATCCTGCAAGACAGATGACTCGATGTGTTGATAGTGAAGCCAGGGACAGCTTGCCCTCCCTCGAATGTACTCTTCTGAGCCCCTGCCTCCATGCCATCTCCAAGCTTCCCTGGGGTCGTACCTGCTTCCCATAAAATTCATATGGAAACTTTTGCCTCAGATTCTGTTTTCGGGGGGGGGGGAAGCAATCTAAGATATTCTTGAACATGAAGACAGTTTTGCCCAGTAACTCATAGAAGAAATGCAGGCCGGAAATAGCAGAACCAACCATCCTGGTTTGCCTGGGATGGCAGGGCCCCGGGGATCTGGGCTTTCAGGACCAAAACTAGAAGAGTCCTAGGAAAACCGGGACCAGCAAGGAGAGGAGACAGTGCACACGCAGGAGTAAGTGCACACGCAGCTTCCCACCTCCAAATGACACACTCACTGCCCAGGCAAGTCCTGGCCTTTTCTCCCATGGGCAGATGTCCCCCCGGCCTCTGAACTCAGAAAACACACGGGTATGTTGCCAGTCCTCTGTCTTTCCTTCAGGACACGTGTTGGGTGTCTTTCAGCACCAGGCTTGGTGCTGGGCCCTGGAAAGAGGAGGACAAATAAAGGCGGAACAGGGAAGTCACAGGGGATGGTAGTGGAATGGTACTTGTTTTGTGAAAGGGAGGTCTCTGCACAACAGCCTCCAAAGGCTGAAGAAAAAGGCTGACAACCCTGGCTTGAGGAGGAGTCGTTTTTTAAGGGGACCTTCTGGACAGAAGCATACCTTGGGCATCAAAGACAGTAGATGGCTGCAACCCTATCTCCCTTAAGACCCATGGCCGGGAGGACAGAGCTTGACAACAGGTGTGTGGCATGGCCATTATCTCTGGGACAGAATAAGGATGCCTAGCCTCAGGGTGTACTTAAGGGTGTGGTTAAACGAAAGAATTAGATGGGGGTGCTGTGCTCAAAGGTTCAGGACACAGACTGGTCATCATGGCGGATCAGTTCAAGATGGCGTCAGTCTGGTTCATGCGGTCCCCCTCAGAAGCTCAGGATAAAATGGAAGGCAGGTTTCAGTTCAGTAAATTGAGACTGATCTTGGAAAATCCTAAATTAACAAAGGAAGAGAAGGTGAAGGGTATTGGTATGCTGGACACTAATTCCCAGTGAGTGGAAGACGCGGGGCTGGTGAGAAAGGGCTGTGCCCTGCGAGCGTGTGCGAGGGCCCGGATGGGCTCAGGCAGGGTTTTTCTGCTTCTACTCGCTGTGCTTCATTATCGCAAGTACCAGAAACCCGTGGGTTCCAAGGAGAAAGAGGGCATTTGTTTCAGTGGTGCTAAGAGGATAGAGAGAGATAATGTGTGTCAACTCCCTACTAGTAGTGAACTTCATGGTGACTCTGAGAGTTCCACGCAGTTATCTCTCCTTTGGAGATGAAGAGCAGGGAGGAAACAAGCATGATGTAGCGAGACTGTGCAAGCTAGTTTCCAAAGATGGTACCCAGAGAACCATTCCTCCCAGGGTTCGTGCTCATGTGTTGTCTCTTGGCCTTGGATCTGGGCTGGCTCTGACGTCCTTTTACCAACAGAACGTGGGGGTAGCAATGCTGAGTTACGCCTCAGACCAGGTCACAGGAAGTCTTACAGCTTCTGCTTTGGTGGCTCAGAACCGCCATTCTAGGAGAAACCAGCCAATGTTCGCGGTCCGACTTCCCCAAGACCTGTGAGGGGACCCATGCTAGCCCTGGGAAGAGCCACTTGGGAAAGACTTCCTGGCTGGCCACCTGCTTTCCAGCCATCCCAGCTCAGGCACCGGACCTGTGAGAGATGCATGTAGGATGTCCAATCCAGTCAACCTTTATGACTGCAGCCCTATGCAGACTATGCATAGACGCCACCTGACTGCATTCGCCAGGGACACCCCCAGCAAGAACCACCATCTGAGCTCGTCAACACCCAGCACCGTGAGAGACAGTAACCTACTGTTTCAAGGCACCATGGCAGGTGCCATCTGCAAGGGCTCCCAGGGACCCCCGCGTCCTTTTACATCCTTGCACGATCCCCACCTCTTGAGTGTTGGATGGACCTGTGATTTGCTTCTAAAGAAAGGAGTAGAGTAAAAGCAGTGGGATGTCCCTTGTGAGATTACGTGACTTCTGTGTTGCCTTGACTCTCTGGTTCTTGTCACTCACTCACGCGGATGAAGCAAAGCTGTCACGTGAGAAGGTGCCCTGTGGAAGCCCCAGGCAGCAAGGCAATAGTCCAGAAGGCACGAGATGCTACCCAGAAGCACGAGCATAAGCGTGAAGACAGAACCTTCCCCTGCTAGTCTTGAGGATAACTTCAGCCCCAGGTGACGTGGTGTCTACGTGTCTACAGCCTCAATGAGCACCTGAGCCAAAGGACCCCTGTTAATTGCACCTGGATTCCTAACCCCCAACAGCTGTATTTCGGTTTCAAAAAGGAAACAAAACCTTATTATTATAGAAACCTAATAGGAACAGAAGAGGAAAGGAATCTACACATAGATGAAGGTAATAACAGGCAATAGATGAAGAATAAGGCAAAGTTACATCAAATTGGGTATTTCTGACATCGAACCTCGGCAGCTGGCGAAGCCCCGTGGAGACGAGCCGGGCTGGGGTCCCGCTGGAGAGGCCTGGGCAGAGATCCTCCCCTCCGGTGAGACTTCCCACGGACAATCCCCATAAGGGCCATATATTTATAGGGGCAATAACAGGGTTTAAAACGAAATATTTGTTCTCCTGAATGCAATTTGGAGCGAGCTGGACTCCCATGTTATCATGTTTCTGTACCTCCAGGGAGCCTGGGCTATGTGTGTCTGCCTCCCTTCCCTAGATTCCATTCCAGGGGAACAGCCCTGCCTGGGACAGAACGTGAGACAGGATTTGTAGCTCTTGACGTCCAGAACAGAAGGGTCAGTTCTGACCTGGAGGCCAGAGAGTACATTTCAAACAACCAGGCTCCTGAGGTCATTCACACAGCACGAGTCTCACCAACAATATTCCTGAGCCTGCCTGTGTGCACATGGGTCCAGGCAGCCGGTTATGGGGGACAAGTCACAAAAACATTTACCCGTAGAGAGCACCCACACAAAAATTCTTTTTTTAAAGATTTTATTTATTTATTTGATGGAGAGAGACACAGCAAGAGAGGAAACACAAGCAGGGAGAGTGGAAGAGGGAGAAGCAGGCTTCCCCCCGAGAAGGGAGCCCTACACAGGGCTTGATCCCAGGACCCTGGGACCATGACCTGAGCTGAAGACAGATGCTTAATGACTGAGCCACCCAGGCATCCCAGGGCACAAATAGGGCAGTTTTCCTTTTTAAGAAATCTTCCATTTAGGGGTGTTAGGGACTGAATGTTTGTGTCCCCCTCCCCCACCCCTCAGCTCTCACTCACATTTTGAAGCCCTAAACCTCCCACTCCAGCTGAATTTGGAATAAGGAAGTAATTAGGTTTAAGGAGGTCTTAAGGGTGGGGCCCTGATCTGATGGGATTGGCATCTTTATTGGAAGAGACGCCAGAGAGCTCCTGCTCTCAATCTCTGTCTCTGTCTCTGTCTCTCTCTCTCTCTCTCTCTCTCTCACACACACACACACACACACACACACGCACACACTCATCAAGGAAAGGTCATGTGAGGACACAGCCAGAAGGTGGCTGTCTGCAAGCCAGGAAGAGAGAGTCCTCACCAGAAAGGAAATCAACCAGAACCTTATCTTGGACTTGTAGCCTCTAGAACTGTGGGAAAAAACGTGTTGTGGAAGCCAGTCAGCCTACAGTATTTTGTTACAACAGCCCGAGCGACTAACACAAAGGGTTAGAGGGAGTTGCAGTCCACTGTTCCTTTCCTTCCTGTTTAACTCTGGGCCCAGCTAGATCATGAGCACCCGATGTTAGCCATTACTGATTCTTATTAATAAGATGTAAAGAGATCACCACGGTCTGTCTACAGAGTGCTAGACAAATGCTCATTATATTAGGAAGTGAATTTGAGTCCCCTGGACTCATCTCCTGGGATGTCAAGAGCATTTGCAGGTAGGCCCCTTGAGATGTTGCCATCAGCCTTGAAAAACAGCAAGGAGTCAGCAAACTACAGACCGGTGGACTTGACTTTGGTTCAGTTCTGGAGAAAATGATTTAAAGGGATGGTTTGCTGGCCCTTAAATAATGAAATGAATGGCACTTGGGTGGCTCAGTTGGTGAAGTGTCCACCTTCGGCTCAGGTCATGATCCCAGGGTCCTGGGATCGAGTCCCACATTAGGCTCCTTGCTCAGTGGGGAGTCTTCTCTCTCTCTCCCTGCCTTCTGCTCCCCCTGCTTTTGTTCACTGTTCCTTTCTCAAATAAATAGACCAAATCTTTAAAAAAAAAAAAAAAGAAAAAGAAAATGAAATTAAACGTTCGGTATTAATAGGGGTTTTTCTAATTAGACCAATCTAATTTCTGATACTTTGATCCTTTTTGAAGCAAGGCTAGGTTTCAAATACATATACACCCACTGGTCCAATCTCCCAATTAATTGGGATTACTGGGGAATGCTGTGAAACATTGTGTATATGCATTTTTAGAAGGCTTTTAAAATAAGAACAAAGTTGATAAATGTGGGCTGAGAGCCTCTGAGGTCAGAGAGGCTATATATATATATCTAATGGCCTCCTGGCCTTGCTGGTCACTCTTCAGCGCTTGGGTCACCAACATCAGAAGAGCGTGAGCCTAGGGTCAGGTCATCCTGGTTCTTACCAGTAGTCGCTGAGAAAATCACGTAACCTCTTTAAGGCCTCCATCTCCTCTCTGTAAAATGAGGGTAATGACCACGGAAAACTCATCAAGCTGCTGAGAGAGCTCATTGTCTCGGAGCTTAGGCTTTGCAGGTGGTCAGTAGTTGCTGGTTCTTGTCACTGGACAGTGTGGTCCTAAGCGGAGATCCCAGGAGGCATCAGAGAAGAGAATCGTGAACTGAATGGGTGGAAGCTGCCAGATACCAGCTCCTTCTCAGGCTGATAGAGACCTCACCTGAAGTGTGCCCCGTTCTGAGCTTAGTGAGGAAACTTGCTGAACAGAGGCTCGGAGGAGGGGACCTGGAAGTGACTGGAGGAAATCTCCTGTGAGGGATGGTTGACAGATTAGACAGACTTTCTTGGAGCCCCAGAATTTGTTGGGCACTTTTTTTTTTTTGTCAGAGAGAGAGGGAGAGAAAGCAAGCACAGGCAGACAGAGTGGCAGGCAGAGGCAGAGGGAGAAGCAGGCTCCCTGCCGAGCAAGGAGCCCGATGTGGGACTCGATCCCAGGACGCTGGGATCATGACCTGAGCCGAAGGCAGCCGCTTAACCAACTGAGCCACCCAGGCGTCCCTGTTGGGCACTTTTCCCCTCATCATAACACTGTCACCGTGCCCTTCTATCCCTTTCCCATCACGGTTGTAACTGTGTCATTATTCAGTTATTATCTGTTTGCTGGCTGTGTTCTTCACCAGAAGAGAAGTCCCAGGAGGACAGGGATTGTCCCACATATTGGAGTTGTGTTTCCAGAACTGAGGGAAGTGTGTAGCACACACTGAATACTCAGTTAATGTTGGAAGAACACATAAATGAGAAAAAGAGGGCTTGAAGAGATGCTGGACATCAGGCACTGGTTTATGTTCCCTGGCCTTGCTGCTGTAAAGACCCCTTTTCCTCCAAGCATCTATGAAAAGAATCAGAGGAATAATCTTTTGTTACCATTTCATTAAGAGTTGTGGTTTAGGATTCAGGATGGTAATGGAATTTGTCATTATTACTTGGTATCCAGTCCGTGGCTCTGCCGGGTCTCCCCCCTCCCCCACATTCCTTCCAACTTCTCAAGCCCCTCCCACTTGGAGATCAACCCAAAGAGCATTGTCTCTCCTCTCCCACCCAACCCCACCCCAAGTGAGTTAGGTGCCTTTCCTCAGGGCCACTGTGGCAATCTGTGCTTTTCACACTAGTTTTGGTAACTGACTTTGCCTGTAAGTTTGTTGAGGGCAGGAACTGAATGCTATTTGTTTTGGTATCTTCCTGCCTATACTAATGAGCTTGTGGGGAGCTTAGTGTTTGAACAAGGAAACATGAGGAAGAAAACTTGAAGTTGGGGGCCTGGGTGGCTCAGTGGGTTAAGCCTCTGCCTTTGGCTCAGGTCATGATCTCAGGGTCCTGGGATCAAGCCCCACATCGGGCTCTCTGCTCGACAGAGAGCCTGCTTCCTCGCCTCTCTGCCTGCTTGTGATCTCTCTCTGTGTCAAACAAATGAAATCTTTAGAAAAAAAAAAAAAAAAGGAAAGAAAACTTGAAGTCTATTTCCCCCATTCAGATTGGCTTTAAATCCATAGCAATAAGGGCACAGGGCACAGGGGACATTTTGACAAATGCTCCATAGAGAATCTTGGAAATATTTGGGAAATATCCCAAATCTTGGAAATGCCTCTCCTCTGTTCTTGATCACAGAAATTGACGACTGTGAGCCAAGATCTTAGGTCAGGAAAGTGCTTTTGGTCAGCCGATCTGGTCACACTGTAAAAAGAACTGCGACAGGATTGGTCCCTGACACTTGCTCCTATTCAGCGCCTTAGCAGGACCGGGATTTCCACCATCGATTATGTTTTCAGCTCTGTGGGATGGGGGCCGTGGGATCCACACCTGCTGCTTCCTGAAGGACGGTGTTTGCATCCCTGATGGAAAATCTGCATGCTATGGTAGCTCTAGTCTAGAAAAAGGTTGCAGAAACTACCAGAAAGAGCCTGGAAAGCTCTCCTGGCATCCCTTGGGGGTGTCAGAGGTTTGCTCCAGCTTTTAAGCTCTTTGGGTCACAAACCTTTTTGAGAATTTGGAAAGTTATAGCTCTTCTCCCCGGCAGAATGCAGACACACATAGTGTCTTTTGCACCACTGTAGGGCATTCATGGTCTCCTGTGATCATTCTTAAAGCCCTGATTAAGATGCCCTGGAAGCCAGAGGGTGAGTGTTTTCATGTGCTGTCTCCTCAGTAAGAGTCAAGCCATTCATTCATTCAGTCCGTTCGCGAACCCTGGACTGAGCCCACCCGCCCGCTCGGGCCCGCGTCTGTGCTCCTGGGGCGCAGGCGAGGCAGACGCGACGCGGGATCCCTCCCGTGGAGCCGGTGAGCGGGGTCTGACCGGGCAGAGCCCGCCCTGGCCCTGCCCCGCGCCCGGGCCGCGCCCCACCCTCGCCCGGGGCCCCCGGCGCCGGGCCGCGCCGCTCCCGCCCCTCCCGCCGCTCCCGCCGCCGCGCGCCCGCTTCCGCGCACGTGACGCCGGCGGCGCGTCGCGCTCTGACGAGTTCCACGGAGCCGGCTGCTCCCGGGCCGCTGTCGCTCCGGCTGCGGCTGTGGCTGTCGCGGGGACTGTGCGGCGCCGGGCGGGCTCGGTGCGCGGGCCGGGGCCGAGGGCCGGGGCGCCGCGATGGAACCGTGAGTGCCGGGCGGGCGGGCGGGACGGGGTTCCCCCCACCCCGGCTCCCGGGCCCGGAGTTGGGGCTCCGCGTCCAGCTCGAGGGAACCCCGACGCCGGGCCCTCCGCCCACGTGGAGCTCGGGACCCCGGGGAGGGAGCGCTGCTGGGGGCTCCGCGGGGGTGGCTCGGCGCGAGCAGTGGAGACAGGGTCGGGGTCCGGGACGGGTCTCGGCCAGAGGGAGCCTCGGGAGGGCCCTTCGAGGCCAGCTCTGGCCCTGCTCGCTCCCGAGAACCGGTGACCCCCGTCCTACAGGAACGTCCCTCCCGGAGCCCCTCGCCGCCTTTCCTGGGGCCGCCCGGGGCCCGCCCTCTCGGCTGGAAGGGCGGTGGCCCCCTGCCCCCGCCGGGGACCCTACTCATCACCGCTCTGTTAAAGGCACCCCGAGCACCCCCACTCAGCTCTCCGTGATCCAGCCCAGCCGAGCGTAAAGAGAGGTGCTTTCCGGCGGCTTTTTGATGATGTTGGCACGTTGGGAGCCTGCCACAGCCCCTTTAGATCTCCGGGACACCGAGTTTTATGAGTTTTAATTTGCTGACTTTGGGCCTTATTTCCTCTGTGAAGTTCAGGGATTTTAAGTGGAAAAACCTGTCCAGGGCCCCATAGACGCCGTCCTTAAAGCTTGCCTTTGACGCAGCACAGCCACCTGGGTGCCTCCCAGGGGACATCCGGGAAAAGAAAGAGAAAACATTTTTTTAAAAGTTTAGTGCGTGAGTTGCAAGAAGTCAGAAGTCACAGAGAAGGCAGGCCTGGAGGCTCTGCTGCGAGGAGCCATGTCTGCGGGGGCAGGCTGGGGGCGAGGTTCCCGCAACCTTCAGCCGGGCTGTGTGAGTCTCGGTGTGTTGGGGGTCCTAGAGGCTGGAAGGGTTTGCGTGGGAGGGCTGCCGATTCCTCCGACTGCAGGCAGAGGGCCGGTCGGAGGGTGTTGCCAGGATGCAAACACATGGGACGGAGGGAAAGCTTTTTCCTTCTTCGACCTCAGAAGTTTCTGACTTCGGTTATTCACTTCAGCAGAGGAAGCCAGGGTGGCATAAAATGTGGGGTTTAAGTTTTAAAGGTCTTTCTCTTAATTATACCCCAGGCAGAGGGGGGTTGGCGTTCCGGCCTCTGTGCGACTCTGGGGTACCATTCCTTCGTGGTGTCTGTCAGCAGCGTGCTGGAATGTGCCTGAAGATGCCTTCTGGAGTTGTGGCCAGTTGTGACTCTGTAACAGAGGGCCACGAGAACAAGTGCTCTTGGTGCCAGATGCCACCGAGAATCCCACGGTGGGAAAGCTGGGAAGGGACAGGAGCAGGAAGAGAAGCCAGAGAAAGAAAGAGGTGGGGGAGAGGTAGGGGAGAGCGGAGGGGAAATGAGCAGCCAGGAGGCTCTGGGCTTAGCGGGTGGGGGGCGGGGCGGGTCCGTGGTGCTGTCACTTCCCTGCTGGACCTCCCTGACCTCCCTGCTCACAGGCGGCCCAGCCTACTTTTTTTTAAAAGGGCAGGAGAGATCGCTATCAAAACCAGCCTGGGCGAAGAGTTCCTGGTTCCTAGAAGCTGTACGCTGAGGTTTCCTGCGAATTCTGCTCCTTTTCTCATGTGCCAGGCCAGGGCCAGGCGCTGGGGGTTCAGGAGGAGAGGACGGTGTAGCGCAGGGCAGAGCTTGTCTCGGACACTTGCTACCGTGACTTCCTGTTTAAACTGCAGCGCTACACGTCATCATTGGGATTTCTCAGTTCATTTGTTGCTTTGCTCTTGCCTTTCCCTGCAGGCTGGCAGAAGGTTGGGGTTCTGTGTGTGTGTTGCTTGATATTTGCAACCAGTTTTGAAAGAGTGCATTTTAGGGGTGTCTCTTTCATCCTGGGTGCATTTAAGTGCTGAGCACATTAAGTAGGTTCCCCTTCTGCCAGCAGTGAAGGGGTGGCTCAGGCAAATGAGCACCAACCTTGTTGTGGTTTCTGTGTCCCAGGCCCTCAAGTGTCCCCGTGCTTGAGGGGACACCAGGCCTGGGTCAGTATCCTATTCTTGTAATGACGGTTTTTTAGGATTGCGTCTTTTAGGAACCTTTTTTTTTTTTTTTTTTAAGCCAAAATGATCTCTAGAGCTAATAAAAAATAAGTATTTGCTCTGTGCCATATACCGCTGTGAGCGGCTTATGTATACCATTTCATGGGATCCTCACAGCGACCCTCCCTGTGAAGAAGTTTCTCTTAGCATCCCCATACTACAGACGACAACACGGAGGTGCAGAGAAGTCACGTGAGTTTCTCAAGGTCACAGTACATCGCAGAGCTGAGACTTCAGCCCGAGCAGTTGGCTCCAGAGCCCACGTTCGTGACGTGAACACTCCCAGCAGCTGGCCATGACGGGGCACTTACAAGGGCTTTTGTGTAATAGCTCGCTGAGTTATCACCGCAACCCTGAGCCGGGGGCCCCCTCGGTGTTGGGCGTTTGATAGTTCAGGGAGTGGCGGTCCTGAGAAGGAGAATGGCTCGCCCTTGGTCCTCCTGCTGCAGCCCCGCAGTCCGCCTTCAGACCCCGGGTTCTTCACCACCGGATGCACTGCCTGGAGCAGGGCCAGGGCGCTGCCCTTGGCTGGCACCTTGCCCGCGCTGACCAGTGTGTGGCCTGCTTCCTTGTTCTCTTGGCCCCAGGAAGGGTATTCGGTGGCCTGTCACAGTCCTGGGTGTGAGTCATGGGGCTTGCAGCGTGGCAGGATCCACGTGAATTCACGGTTCCTTGAGGAGGGTAGAGGGCTGTAGTGTTCATTAAAATGCATATCGAGGTGGTTGGGCCTTGAGTGTTTGCATAGTGGCTTTTTTGAATAGGTAATGGTGTTGTTTGTAATATATTCAAGTCTGAAATTTGGATGTATCCAGATATATTCAATATATTTCACTGATTGGAATTTCAGCGTTCTTATTCTGTTCTTTGCCTTAGAGTTTTTTCTGCTCAAAACCCATTCAGTGGTAGGTTTAAAACGGGAAGATTTTGGTGAGGGAGCCAAAGAATGAGAGAGAGAGAGAGAGAGAGGTGGGCCTCCTTTCTACCTCTGTTCTTGGGGGCTTAAATCCCACCTCCACCTCCTGCCAGCTGGGACCTCAGCAGCAAAGGCCTCCCTGGGCCTCTGTATTCCCTGATGTCAAAGGGCGGTTAATACCTGCCTTGCAGGACAGCACCTTGCTGTCCCAAGTAGGTGCTTGGGAGCACTTGGGAGCTATCGCAAGTAGGTGCTTGGGTGTAGGGAGTGACAACTGCCCTTTTCTTCAGTTGGGTAAGTTCTGAGCTTGAGGAGGGAAGATACTACATAGTAGATCCTCAGATATTGGTAGGATGAAGACTTTTTTTTTTTTTTTTAAAGAAAAAGTAGGGGGAGGGGTAAACGCACAACCTTACTACTGTAACGAACCGGACTGAGTCCTTCCTGTATGCTTACCGTACTGTCCTGGGCTCATCATGCTTTCATCTATGTCCCCCAACGACCCTGGGGGTATTCTGCTTGTCTCTGATTTATAGAGGAGGATGCTGGGGCCGGGAGAGTTACCTAGCTTGCCCACAGTTGTCTGCCTCACCAGTGAAGGAGCCAGGAACTGAATCCAGGCTGACAGGCACCAGGCCAGCGCTTTGGGCCACGGGAGAAGAGATTATTTTTATACAGATTATGAAGGAAAAACAAAATCTTTGCTTAAAACATGAGAATGCACTGAGATATTGAAAGTCCCTTCCCACTGCCCAGATGCTAATTTTTTGGTTCTAGAGTGGGAAATCTGGGAACGAGTTGAACAAGTAGCAAAATCTGTGATAACAGAAATATTTTCAGTCTTACCTGCCTACTGTATCGTGACTTGATGAGGCCAGATAAAATACGTATTTATAGAAGTGCTTGGGCCTCCTGGCTGCTGTTCCCTCCTGCCTTCCTGCTGGTGCTGGCTGTCACAGAGGGTTGCAAAAGGCGGATTCTGTCCACCTCCAGCCACAGTGCTGAAAGCGCCCTGAGGTGTTTTCTCGCATTCTTTGCTCAGTCAAGTCTGTCCGTTTCAGGATCATTCTGCTTCAGGCCCATGAAGGGGCTCATTGAGCATGTGCCTCCCCCATGGCTTGAGTCTAGTGCTGTTTTATTAACTCTTATGGGGCCTGCGTGGGAGGGGAGGCGTCTAGTGGGAAAGTAATGTTGGCTCTAGCAGTGCTGGAGGCTTGGCGGCCCTGATGGTGACACTGGCCTTCCAGTGGGCCAACAGGGGACTGACTGAGGGTGTGTGCCAGGGGAAGGCACTTGCTTAGAGCTGCTCTGGCCAGTTCCCAGACCCAGAGTGCAAAGGTCAGGGCCATAACAACATGAAAAGACAACAGTGGGAGAAAAAGGTTAAGTTTGCAAGTCAGTATCTGGACTCTGTCGTAGCAGGAAAAATAGTAGAATATGGAGGAAATGAAAGTAAAACCAGGGAAGCTTGCACAGAAATGGTAGGAATCAATAGTCTTTGGACTAAAGAATCTAGAGTTAATGCCCTGCCATTTGTAAGGCTCAGCGCTGGGCTCTGAAAGACCATAGGGGAGCTCCAGGTCAGGAGAAGAGTGGAAGTCTGTGAACAGTTGTCACCTACACTGAAGTCCAGAAATGGGCATGTGCCTCCCGTCCTGTATTTGAGGGGACAGTTGCCTTCTCTGAGTGATTGGAGATGGCCTCAGGGGAGGCAGGACCTTGGCTGGACGGAGAACAATGGGTGCCTGGGGGCCAAGGGGAGGAGAAGTACTCAGTGACCAATCATTGATGGAACTTGGAAGGCCAGCGTCTTAGTGACTAGGATGCGCCGTGGCTGTCTCACGCTGTGACAGGACGGTTGCAGATGCCTTGGACTGGGAGGTTTCTATAGCTGTGTGACTTAGTATCTTGAGTTTCTTTCTTTTTTTTTTTAATTTATTTATTTGTCAGAGAGAGAGGGAGAGAGAGAGCGAGCACAGGCAGACAGAGTGGCAGGCAGAGGCAGAGGGAGAAGCAGGCTCCCTGCCGAGCAAGGAGCCCGATGTGGGACTCGATCCCAGGACACCGGGATCATGACCTGAGCCGAAGGCAGCCGCTTAACCAACTGAGCCATCCAGGCATCCCTCTTGAGTTTCATTTTTAATTGTGGTTTTTCTTTTTCTGGTACGCGTATTGAAGAGGAAGCTTTTGGTTTCGATAGAATACCCATGAGAAGTGGCTTACGCAACGGGGTGTCCACAAGCTGAAGTAAGCTTGTCCCTTAATTCAGTGGCTCATTCAGGGTTAATTATTATGGTTAATTCATAATTAAGGAACTGTGGGTTAATTCAGTGGCTCCGTGTCCCTGGTGGCCTAAGTGGCTTCCATCTTTGGTCCTCAGTCCTGGCCTGTTGCCGTGTCCACCCTTTTAGGGGTCATGTGGCCGCAGCCACTCAGCGCTTACCTGCACGGTTGTGCCCACTGAAGACAGAGGACGCCCTTCCCTCTCACCTATCCCTTCATTAGGCAGGGAAACCTTTTCTCGAGGTGCCTGGCAGGTTTCCCTCAGGTTCTGCCTTGTGGTGGGGAGGGGGGCTGGGAAAGCGAGGCTGGTCTCCCTGGCAGGGGAGCAGGGGAGGGGAGTCGGGGGCAGACAGCTGTGGTGCCTCTGCCCTGCCCCAGAGGAAATCCCTTCATCTCCCATAGCTCCTGTTCCTTCTTTAGAATGAAGTGGGGATTATGGTGGGAGAGTTGTGTTCAAAGAAACACCCATAAACATGTCCACAGGCGAGTCGACAACAGTTGGTCATGAAGTGTTTGGCTGTCACTCACGGTGATAAGGAAGCCACCAGAGAGTTCTGGACTGGGAGCGAACGCACCTGGCTTTCAGAGCAGCTGTGTGGAGAGCAGAGTGTGGGTGCCAAGGCCAGAAGCAGGAAGATGAGGGGAGGCCCCTGCAGTCCAGTGAAACATGGCAGGGCCTGACTGGAGAGCTGGGAAGGGCCGAGACTCCCTATAGATGGAAGGCTTTGTGGATGCATTCGACGTGGGGAGTGAGGAGAAGACAGAGGTCAAAGGACGGCTGAGTCCTCTGCCTGAGCCCCTGGAAGGTTGGAGTGGCCACTTCCTGGGGCCGGGAACAGTGCAGGACGGGGTCAGCGGAAGATCGGGAGTCTGTCTTTGGACGCATCACACTCAGAGCTGCCTACTGGATATCCAGGTGGGAGGGTCAGGTAGGCGTTTCTGACCGTCTGGGGCTCGGCTGGGCTGAACTATGAAGGTGGAATTGTTCGCACCTGCATTGTCTCTAAAGCCTGAAGCAGGAGGAGGTCACTGGGGAGGGAGAGCTGGAAAGGGAAGAGGGCGAAGGGCAGCACCGTGCGGGTGCGTCCCAGCAAGACAGTGCAGGCGTTCCGCCGCACTGAGCTCTGCAGAGTGGTTCTCCTGCTTTTGTTGCGGGTCTGGATGGCTGCGCAGGCTCCACGGAACTTGGAAGCGGTTCCTGGGGAGATGGTTAGGAAATATGCACAAGATGGGCGCACATGGCTGCCGGTGATTGGATTATGGCTACGCATCGGGGAGACTGGCTTTCCAATAAAGGTGTTTTTAGTTTCTCTAAGAAAAGATGTCTGTGATATTTTAAATCACCCACAAAATTGAGGTTAATTTAGAAGGGACCTAAAAAGTCCAAGCCGACGATAAGGGGATGGTCTGTTCCATTGCATTTGAAAGGTCTTCCAAAGGCCCGGGTGCTCCCAGGAGGCCTGCATTTTCCAGTATGTGTATTAAATGCCTGCGTATGAGAAGAGATGCGGCCTGGAGATGAATACTGCCATATGGGTTCCCTTGAGAAGAGAAAAAGGAGGGACAGCCGTCCTGTGCTGGTAGTGTGCTGCTCGAGGCCTTCCTGCTGTGATTATCCAGGGAGAAGATTCCACTAGCCCTTGTGCTTGACTTGGCCAGGGTATTTGGGGAAAGGGGGAGTCCTCTCCCTGCTCCCTAGTAGCTTATGCCAGTTGGAGGGAACACTTGGGAGGAACAGGAACACTTGGGAGATAACGATTGAAGGTTGTGTGGGTGTTTTCCTGGGTCTGGCGTCCACACAGGTAGATGGTACTTTGTCTTTAGGCGCTCAGCCGTGTTGCTGTAATAGGTTAAAGATATGAGAGGCAGCTAAGGGTGGGAAAGCTTCCTGGAGGAGGTGGGACAGAAGGTGCGCCCTGGTGAGTCGGATTTCGATGGTTTGGTGGTGAGAAGAGAGAGCATTTCCCATCAGGAGAGCAGTGTTTGCAAGGACTGGTCCGGAGTCCGGCTTGACCATGTTGGGAAACAGAATTTAAGCCCTGGATGCTGATGCTTGGGTTCGAACGCTGCCTCAGCCTGAGCTCGCACATCTGGGAAATGTGCGTAGTGGTCGTGCCTACCTCGGAGGCAGCTGTGAAGACCGGGGGAAGTAGTAACTCACATGGGGGTACATGCAGCACTGTAGGAATTCCAGGGAGGGATCCAGAACCTTGATGGAGTGGCCGTGGGGAGCCAGAGGCTTCTTGTGCGGGGTTGCATGCCAGCGGTGTCACAGCGTGGCAGAGGCAGCGTCTGGGAGGCCAGTGCAGTGGCTGTGCTGGGAGGGAAGAGTTAGGAAGCAGGGCGCTCCTCCTGGGCTGCTGCAGGCGCCCGACTACTGAGAGGCGAGTATCCTCAGAGGTGACCCCAAGGTTTCAGGATGTGGGGCTGGAGAAAGGATAGAGGCAGGAAATGGGCAGTGGAAGCAGCTTTTTCATTTATTTTGTGCTTTAATGGGTTCAGGTTTAAACTTATTGACTGTAAAGTGGTATGGATTCCTGAGTGAAATCATCCTGGGAGACTCTGTCTCAGAACAGAATCGGGGCACACAGGAGCTTGGGGACAGTTCCTGGAGGTGGGAGGGGGCCTGAAGGAGGGAGCAGGAGACCACCCGGGCTTGGAGAGTCCACACAGTGTGGGTCCCGGAAGGGGATGGGTGCCAGTAGAGGTTGACATGCATAGCAGGATGTTAGGTTAAGGCTCCTGGGTCAGAGGGCTCTTTGGGGATGGGCTCGGTGCCTTTTGGGCATCACAGTCTTGCCTCTGAGCGTTTACAGAGCGTTCCTCTGTTGGTGGCCTGATCAGAGGGCGTACAGGCTGTCTATTCACAGGGACTGGCCCGGGCCACTGGTTTAGGTTAGCTTGATTGTTAGAAACACATTGGTGTTTCAGTTGGGAGGTGAAGTGGGAGGTAAGCAGAGAAATGACTGAGAGCGTGGTTTGAGCAGGAAGCTGTGGGGCAGCTGGGACTAGGGGATGTGAAGCGAGACTGGCCAGGTGAGGGCAGGGCTCGACTCTACTAATGTCTTCATGTCGGCATCTCTCAGTTTGCTTCTGTGACCGAACAACAGTGGAGATCTCTGATTTGTCTTGAAAAGGAACATATTCCTGAGGTTTTGGAAGTCTCTAGAGTTTTGGCGAACTGCTTCAAAGTGTTTAGACATGAAGTTGAGAGTGGAAGGAGCCCTGGGGGGAGGCACCATTGCGTGGAACCGAGCTATCTTTGTGCTAGCCCTGGCCCACGACATCCTGTAGCTGGAGGGGGTCTCTGGAGCCCAGACTCCCCAGCTGAGGAAGCCTGGAAAGGTTTACTGCTCATCACGAAGGTGAAAACGCAGAAATGTGGCTCCCTGCCCAGCCGGTGCCCAGCAAGCTGAGCTCACGGACATGGTTGTGCCCAGTGACATTTACTTGGGCAGGGGGCTTCTTTTGCTTTCTCTGTCCTTTTTCCATTGAATTAGGCCTCATTTCTGAACCAGGAGAATCTGTAATAAATTAGATGTAAGTGGCAGTTTTTTTTTTTTTAAAGATTTTATTTACTTATTTGACAGAGAGCACAAGTAGGCAGAGAGGCAGGCAGAGAGAGAGGAGGAAGCAGGCACCCTGCTAAGCAGAGAGCCCGATGCGGGGCTCGATCCCAGGACCCCGGGATCATGACCTGAGCCGAAGGCAGAGGCTTTAACCTACTGAGCCACCCAGGCGCCCCGTAAGTGGCAGTTTTAAGAAAGGGAAGTGATTATCATATGGTATCTCTGATATGAGGAATTTGAGCGGCAGGGTGGGGGATTTTGGTGGGTAGGGAAGGGAAAAAAATGAAACAAGATGGGATTGGGAGGGAGACAAACCATAGGAGACTCTCAATCTCATGAAACAAACAGGGTTGATGGGGGTGGGAGGGGAGGGAGAGGGTGGCTGGGTTATGGACATTGGGGAGGGTATGTGCTATGGTGAATACTATGAAATGTGTAAGCCTGATGGTTCACAGACCTCTTTCCCTGGGGCAAATAATACATTATATGTTAATAAAATAATTTTTTAAAAAGATTTTATTTAGTTGACAGAGAGAGAGAGATCACAAGTAGGCAGAGAGCTAGGCGGAGAGAGAGAGGGGAAGCAGGCTCCTTGCTGAGCAAAGAGCCCTATGTGGGGCTCGATCCCAGGACCCTGAGATCATGACCTGAGCCGAAGGCAGAGGCTTAACCCACTGAGCCACCCAGGCGCCTCAATAAAATAATTTTTTTTTAAAAGGGAAGCGCTAGCTTTGTATTGAGCCCCGCGGCTGGAGTGGGGGGTGGGAGGAGTGGCACAATGCCCCTCAATGGGCATGTGCTGCAGGAACTTGACCTTGTGCTCTTGGGGGGCCTGGCTGGTTTCTTTCCTCCCCTTCCCTCTCATGCTAAATAACTGCTTTCCTACCAAGTCATTGATAATATGTTTTAATGATGGTGTTTAAAAATCAAAATTTAGGGGCGCCTGGGTGGCTCAGTGGGTTAAAGCCTCTGCCTTTGGCTCAGGTCATGGTCCCAGGGTCCTGGGAAAAAGACCCGCATCAGGCTCCCTGCTGAGTGGGGAGCCTGCTTCCCCCGCACCCCCCACCCCCGCCTGTCTCTCTGCCTACTTGTGATCTCTGTCAAATAAATAAAATATTTAAAAAAAAAAATCAAAATTTAAATATAATTATTTTTACTCTGTTTTTTTTGTTTTTTTGGGTTTTTTTGCCTCCAAGTAACCTCATCTGGGCTCTTGCCTGTGCTGAGAGCCCTCTGTGCCCCTCAGAGCCCCTGCCTGGCCTGGGGTGGGCAGGTCGCCGTGAGAGCAGCAGACTAGGGGTGCTGTAGATGATTCTGGGTAATTTTTTAAATAACTTGAGATTTACAAGGAGACTGGCAGAGAGAGTACAGAGGGTCTGCACACCCATCAGTCAGCTTCCCCTCATGCTGGTGTCTCGGCACTGTGGCACGTTTATCAAAACTAAGAGGACAACGTGGGTGTAGTCCTGTGAACTATAGACTTTAGTTGCCTTTCCTAACATCTAGTCCAGTCAGTGTCGTGCTGGGTTTTTTCGAAGTGAAAATGCCCGTTCACTCCCTTCTGCGACTGTGCAGAGGAACCGCATTCTTGGCCTCGACACCTGCAGACAGCAGAGCAACGACAAAGAGGACCTTGTTCTGACGCTGGCCCCGCCTCCCCAGGGCTTTCCCCAGAAATGCAGTCGTGGAGGTGGGTCCCCTCAGCTCTTCTGCTCCCCCCAGCCTCCTTCCTGGGGACCGGCAGTTACCGCCAGGGGCAGAGCTGTGACATCTTGGGCAAGTATTCCGCAGTCTTGGACCTCAGTGTCCCCGTGTGTAAGTCGAAGGAAGGGCTTGGACTTCCTCCCTGAGGTCCTTTCTGGTTCTACTGTTTTAAGGCTTTCAGGTCTCTTAAAATCTTTAGGGTTCCAGGGCACCTGCGTGGCTCAGTCAGTTAAGCATCTGACTCTTGACTTCAGGTCAGGTCATGATCTCAGGGTTGTGAGACTGAGCCCTGCGTCAGGCTCCACATTCAGCTAGGACTCTGTTTGAGATTCCCTCCCTCTGCCCCCTCCTCCCCACTGTCCCCTCTCACACACTTTCTCTCTCTCTCTCAAATAAAAAAATAAATAAATCTTAAAACAAAACTCTAGGGTACCAAATTGGAGTTGGGGTCAGGCTACTCATTTCTCATGCATAGCAGGGTCATTTGTGGGGTGGTCTTTGGACCTGCGTCCCCAAGAAAATGACAGAGGCATGCATTCCTTCATTTCTTCTCTCGTGCCGTTATTCTGTGAAACACGGTGACACTGACCTCAGAGTTCACTCACCCAAAGGCCTGGCGAGTCCTGTTGGAGGGAGCTGGCATGGTAATCTGCAAAGCCACATCTGAGCGAAGGTGGCTTATGGGCTCCAACCTTTGCCCCAAAATACCAATCAGCTGATTTCCGGCTCAGGAGCTGGAATCTCGAGCCACGTAAAGGAGAGGTTGCACCAGGCACCATAAAAGCAAATAACCTTTCCCTCAGTTTCAGTGCTAAGCCTGGTTTTCCCTGTCCTGGGGTGTGTGCCGTTCCTGAGGCAGGAGAAGTTCCTCCTTCTGTCTCAGCTCGTAACACCAGGAAATGGTAGGGGAATAGAAATAATCTAAAAACCAAAGCAAAACACCCCTCCCCCCATTCTCATCTCTTTGGATTTTTTTGGTCTCCACTTTAGGTTATAGGGCAGGGGTTGGCCATTTGGGGGCCACAGCTGGCCCACCACCTCTTTGTGGTGGGGTTGAATGGGAACACAGCTGCGCGTACGTGACGTCTGGGCTGCGTGTAGAGGCAGCCCTGAGGGCCGGCGACAGACACTGTGTGGCTGGCCAAGCCTCAGACATTTATTTTCTCATCCTTCATGGGTTTTTTTTTTTGTTTACTGACAACTCAGGTGGGGAAGTCTAGAAGAGAACTGATCCCTCCCCCACTGCCATTTTCTTCTGAGCAGAGGACAAAGTAGGGGTGAATAGGCGGGGACCTCCTGATTGGGGGCGGGGGTGTTGGGACGGATCCGCTTGGGTGCCCTGCGCCCTGGTGTAAGTCACCGAGGAGTGTGGGCAGCTTGCTCAGCGGCATCAGAACCAGACCCCAGGCCCCGGGGCCAGAGTCAGGCCGCGCTTTACCGGGAGGGCTGATGCGGGCGAGGGGTGGTGAGAAGCCCTAGGCGGGGAAGCCACGTTGCGGGCCACCCCAAGGACCAGCTGGTGGCACCCGCAGTTCCCGATCTGGGCTTGATGGTGCCGGCTCCCAGCTCTACGTGTTGGTGGGAGTGGATCAGGGTCGCCCTCTCCCTTGCCCTTAGGCTCTGCTCTGGCCGCTGGAGGTGGGCGCCAGTGGCGGGGTCCGGCCGCCGCACGTGTGGCCTGGTGAATGAAACGCACCGCCGTGGGCACCGACGCCTTGGCGCACTGCCGTGCCGTGGGGATGGGTCTGGCCGGCCACCTACGGGACGGGGTGTCCTCACGTGGTGGCCCGTCGCCCACCCTGCAGTGGGCCCTGAGGTGACGCAGGCAGCTTTGTCAGGCAGGTCACCTGGGCTTCGAGTAGCTCCGCTTCTGGGAGGGGGGCCTGATGTAGCCTGGGGTGTTGCTAGTTTGTGGGGGGCTCCTGTGGACTCAGCCCCCTGTCTCACCTCCCCCTGCCCCCGACTTCTCTGCAGGCTGGCGCCCATGCGGCTCTACACGCTGTCCAAGCGCCACTTTGTCCTCGTGTTTGTCGTCTTCTTCATCTGTTTTGGCCTGACCGTCTTCGTTGGGATCAGAGGTAAGGTGCGGTTCCTGGTCACGGTATCACTTCTGGTCACCCTGGCGCGTGGCTTTTGGCTCGGCCAAGCTATACCCAGCCCTGTCCCCTGCTAAGGGCCCCTGGGTGGAGGGTGACGTGCCACTTCATTCTGAACCTGCTGGGCAGGGGGTGACCCGGGTCCCGCCCCTCGTAGCAGCCAGGGCTGGAGTTCAGCTTGGCAGCACTGGGTGGCCTGGACCGCGTACCATTTATTGGACAGTCAGACATTTCTGTTGACGCGGGTGTGCTCGGGACCCGGCCTGGGTGCTGGGGGGTCCAGAATACACTGACTGATGGGGGCCCCAGCCCGGTAAATGGTCCAGTGCAGCACATTATCGGGGTGGGTGGCGTGAGACAGCCATGAGCACGGGCCTGGGGTGACCAAGGGGAGCTGGGAGGCGGCTCTGGTGATGCCCTGAACTCTTGGCAGGAGGGAGCCTGCAGGTTGGCTTTGGCCCGTGCTCAGGGCCCCGGTGCCCCGGGATTCCGTGGCACGCAGTTTGAGGGCAAGAGCCACGCCATAATGATTTTAGCTTCCAAAATGCCTTTGAAATCGTCCAGTCCAACCCCATTTCACACTGATGGAAAGCAGAACGAGAGGAGTCGGCCCGTTTTCACAAGGCTCCCAGCAACCCTGTCTCTTCAGCCCTATCCAGGGGGTAGGAGCCCAGGACCTGCCTAGGCTGTTTCTTCTTGCCCTCTTAAGTATCCCTGTTTAGTGAGCGTGATTTCTGGTAGGTGTTTAATTACAGTGTTTTATATTAAAGCGTGAACAACATGAGGCTTGGCCTGTCCCAGAGGCAGTTGTGCCTCCAAAGGCTAGTTTCTAAACCCCAGCTGGACTTGGGCTGGTGACCGGCCCCAGGAAGCTGGCCGTGAGGGTGGTCGCTTAGGTGCTATTTGCCTGCTGATGAGGCACATCATGGTGAGAAGAGCTGCTGGAGCCGGCTTTCTCTTTTCCTTCCTGTGACATCACCAAGGGATAAGTTACACTAATCCCGCACAGGACATAGCAGTCATCTTACTCAGTTTTCCTGACTGTCCTTTGAGGATGGGTAGGACAGGCATTGACAGGCTCGCGACTGGAGTCTCACGGGACCTCAGCCAGTTCTTGTTTCCGTCCCTAAGCCACTGCCTGTTGCAGCGTCCCATGATTATACTCAGCCTTTTCCACTTCTTGCAGAAATGAAGTGATGCGCCCCAGCTGAGATCAGAAAAACGAGGTCAGGTTTCCCACATCCCTTTCCTTCTTCCCAGCGAGTGCACTATTAGGGTTCTCCAGAGAAAAACACCAGTAGGATATATGTGGTACCAATAGAGAGAAGCTTTTCTGCACCGTCAGGGCCTGCTCAGGCCTGCGCAGATGGTACCATTTCCATTTGATGATGGAGTGTTGCCATGTGTGCCCAACTCACCTTGGGCAGTGCGGGTCTCATGGTAGCTTGGGGGCCCGTGGGTACGTATTTAGTCTCTGCTGGGGCCCAGCAGCAAGCCAAGAGCTGTGTCTCGGAAGGAGAGTATATGTGGAGGAAGGCAAGGCTTTGCTCCAGAGTCCCAAGGGTCCGCACGAAGACTCGTCTGTAGGGCCCTGCCGAGGGCTCCAAGCGGCATCCCTGTCTTCTCCTGCCATTTCAGACACCTCTGTGTCTGCCGGATCGTACGGCACCTGCGTGGGCAGCCTGCACCGCAGCCTGCACCTGCTGGGAAGCCGCCTCTTGTTCCGGGCCCCGTCAAAACTTGCACCTTTGTGGGTCACTAGATAAATAGGCCAAAGTGTCACACCCAGACAAGGAACATGTTGCCTCTAAATCGCACAGAGGCGAGGCCCGCCAGCCATCCTGCCTCTGTTTTCATTGTAGGGGAGCCAAACACAACAGTTTATCTCTTGCCTTAGAAGGGATAGTTCTCCATGGTGCATACCAGGGACCCCTGTAAATTTCACTGAGGGAGAAGGCCCTTGCCTTTTAACCAGATTTACGTCCCGTCTGCTGACATGCAAGTGTCTTACCAAAGAGTTTAGGGTAGTTTGCTACTTCTTACTCACCAGGGCTGGTCGGCATAATGTCACGATGAGATGGACCGGCACGATGCCTTGTGGAAGGATGCCCAAGATCTGGGCAAGCTGTGCTGTATGGCTGGGAGTTACAAACCTTTGGGGCAGGACAGGGAAGTGAAGGTGTATTGCTGGCCTGGCTTCTGGTGGGCCTTGTTTTCAGGGACAAAGAGAACGGTACTTGCCGGAGCGAATGCCAGAGGATGCGTGAGCTTGTTCATGTGGGTATAGCAGTGGCATTTGGAATCATCGCCTGGTTCAGCTGATGGTGTTCACTGTCCTCTCCAAGAGCCACCTACCCTCTGCCCTGGCCAGATAGGCGACATGAATGGGGGGGTAGGAATCTTTCATGCCCTCGATGGGAACACTGATGTCTGCAGTCGGAATGTGACACTGGTTTTGTGTTTTTGTAGGTAGAGGCTGTCCTGGTGACTTCCTGTTGGCCTTTCCTGCCAGAATAGCCCTTACTCCATAAGGCAGGGAACCAGTATGGGGATTCTGCCAGCTGCTGAGTGTATCTGTTGCAATTATGCCTTCTGGAACTGGGGAGTCAGCCATAGGATGGGCTCAGGGACCCACTGGGCCCATTGTGACACGTGCCTGAGCTAAAGCCCCATTGATTCCTGACCTCCATAAATCCCTACTCTGACTGGTGGACCACACTGATGTTTGGGGTTTCCTGAAGTTGGAGTCAGTTCAGAGCCAGTGTCCACGGGAGCCCAACATGTATTTCCTTTTCCCCAATGTGCAGTTATCTTGGCAAAAAAAGCTATAGGTTCTTTTGGGAGAATGATTTAACAGTCTACATTTTTGGCAGTGTACCGGGGTCTTTTCTTAATGGGACCCGGTCTTCTGGAGGTTTGGGTCTGCTAAGCGGTTCAAGTCTGGAAACTACTGAAGAGCTATGACTCTCTGTTTTTATGATTCAGGTTAGACTTTTTGTTCACTTGGCTTAGACTTTTCTGCTTACACGGATCAAGTCCGACTTTAGTAGGCTTCCTGCGGATTTCACTTCTGGGAACACCATAATCAACTAGCCACCCCCATAGGTCTGTGCAACCAGACTCTCCTGATTGCTGCTTGACTGTCCTGTCCATTACAGTAGCCACGCCCACCTTGCTTTGGGTGGGTGAGTCCCACTGCTCCCCGGGTCCAATCATTCCCATTGCGCTAGGCTTCCCCAGTTCAGCGACCATGGTTCCTACTGTAAGATCTGGTTCACAGAGCAGGGCAGTCATAGAGCTCTTTAGTGGTGCTGGGACCCCCTCTCCCCAACAAATTTATTCCTCATAGTGGTAGTGAAAGCTCTGTGTCCTGAAGTCTCCCGGCAGGTCTTAAATGACAAATCCGCCCCAATGTTCTGATTTCCCGAAGCCTCGAAATCCCTTCCTCTCCATTAAACCAAGGCAGGTGTGACATTTCTGATTTGCTTAATGGGGACCACCTTTTGTTGGTTTTTAACCAACCAACCAAACTGTTAGAGTCCTTCCTAACTCTCTGAGCTCCAGTTTGCAATGCAGAATCTCTCCTTGGTGGGCCTGCATCCATAAATTCAGACCGATCCAACTTTATGTTCCTGCCACCATTTTCCCAGCCTCAGTGTTCCTTCCCACACATGTTCCCCGGATTTCTCTCTGTGTAAATCAGAAGACTCGCGGAGTTCTTTTGGAGCATATGTAGTGCATCTCCTCATGGGCCATATTTGTACCTCACCTTTGGGGGCCTGCTGGAACTTGAGTGTAGTTATGGTTCTAGAGTCAGAGAGGGGAGGTCGCTGAGCAGAATCGTTATTGTCTTACGGGGCCGTCAGGGGAGTCTGTCTGCTTAGGTAAGGCAGGGGAGGTGGAAGGGCTGCTTCTGCTGGGAATGGGGAGAACTCCTCCAGTGGCAAAGACGACGCATTGAAATTTGGCAGCTCCGTGCCCCCGGCTTCATCGGGGTCTTCCTGCCGTCCCCAGACCAGGATCTCCCTGCTTCCCAGCCAGTGCCCTCACTTGAACAGTGAGGCAGCCTGTGAGGCTGGTGTGCAACTTGTGGTGTAATTCAGCCAGCTGCAGGCTGAGATTCGGGGCCTGGTTTTCGGCACGCAGCCCTGTGGCTACAGGCGATGAAGGCTTCCGTGTGGGTGCACAGAAGCTGTCAGATCATTTGTGTACCACTGGAGCTGGGAATTCAAACCCCAGAGCTCACCTTGTCTTCTGTCACTTTGTCCGGGGACACTAGGAACAACCAGTCAACCTCATTCTGTTTGTTTTCCAAAAATATTCTAAAGAATCACAAGTAGTCAACTTAGCTTCTCATAAGTAGTTGATCAGGAATTCATGCATATTTTCATGAACCATACCAGTGCTGTCTCTACTGCTGGACGTGGAGTCATTACCATCTTTACACCTGGTCCGATTAGAGAACCACTTCCAGACACCTGAGAATCAATATGAAAAACTCTTCCGTGGGCTGCCTGGGTGGCTCAGTTGGTTAAGCGTCTGCCTTGGGCTCAGGTCACAATTTTCAGGTCCTGGGATTGAGTCCTGCGTCAGGCTTCCTGCTCAGTGGGGAGCCTGCTTCTCTCTCTCTCCCCCCACCTTCTGCCCCTCTCCATTGCTCATTCTCTCTCCCTCTCTTTCTCAAATAAGTAAAATCTTTAAAAAAAAAAAAAAAAAAGAAAGAAAAAAAAGAACTCTTCCTCTATAACCACTCTCAGTACCAAATTCTGTATTAGGGTTCTCCAATGAAATTGAACCAATAGGAGGCATATATATATGTATGCATACACACACACATACACACACACACACACACACGCGCAGAAAGAGAAGGAGAGGGGCAGGCAAGGGTGGAGGGGAAGAGAGATTTATTATAACGAACTGGCGCACATGATTATGGAGGCTGAAATTCCAAGATCTATAATTGACAAGCTAAAGGCTTGGGAGAGCCAGGTAAGGTCCAGTCTGTGTCTGGAAGCAGCTGAGTAGCGACAGGCGGGCTTGAAGACCGAGCACAAGCCCAGGCAGAGAGCTGAGTCTCCCTTACTCATTACTCAGCCTTTTGCCCTAGTCTGGCCCTCAGCCATCCGGATGAGACCGCCTCATGGTGCAGGGACGTCTGCTTTCCTCTGTCCACTGATTCAAATGTGAATCTCATCCAGAAACCCCCTCACAGACGCAGCGGGATCCCCTCTAGCCGGCTCTCTGGGCACCCAGGACCCAGTCAGGTTGACAAGAACCACCGTCTCAAGTCCCCTGGGAATAGCGTCATTAGGATTTCAGAATTAGGAGTGCCTTAGCGACCACTGGGCCAGTCACCCTTGTTTTGCAGATGTGAAAACTGAGACTCAGAAGGCCAAGTGAGCTAAGACTGGAGTCTAGACTTTTCGGACTCCCAGTTCTTAATTCTTTCTGAGAAAGCAGACCGCCTTGTTTCCTGGAGCCGGGGTTTGGCGGATTGGGACTCTGTCAGAACAGGTCCCGCTGTGGCTGCCGGCCTCCTCCCCCGCATTCACGAGCACGTCCCTGACACACGTCACTGCATGGATGGGTTGTGAACCCGTTGCAGACTCCTGTGATACTCGTGCACCTCCTCGGGACAGAGGATCCTCGGTCACTGAGGCGGCCCAGAAAACTAGCCTCGCAGATGAGCGTGATTGTAGAATGAGATAAATTCAATTAAAATCTACTTCAGGCTGCTTTCCTTCGAGGCCGAAGCTCTGAAAAATTTCATCGTAAGTTTCCGTTAAGCTTATATATCTGCTGTTTCAGGAATCTACATTGAGTATACATTCATATATTTTATTTTTTTGTATATCCTAAGCTTAATAAATATTTTTGGAAGACTGGATTAATTGGATGAACAGATGAATGTGTCTAAATTTTTTAGCAGGAATCTTTCTACGTTACAGAATATAGAGACCATTCTGTATCATAATAGTTTCTTGGATCTGAGCACTACCGAGCGAGCACTCTTGAAAGCAAAGCGGTTTGGGCCTCGTTAGGTCCCGTAGGAATCAAACACAGTGTGTGGTGGTCAGACCGTGTCCACCTGTGTCGGGAAGGCATGAGGTGCAGCAGGGTGGGTGTTGTGTGTCTGTGTGTTTACATGTCCCCTAAGGACAGACCCGGAGAATAAGACCGCCTCTACACAATGTGTGAGTTTTTCTTGGCATTTGAAAAACAATCAATAAATTATCGATGTAAGCATAACCTACTTTTCTCATTCTCTGTTACACTTTTAGGACCCAAAGTAATCCAGACTTCTGCAGCCAATTTTTCACTAAATAATAGTAAAAAGGTAAGACTGGGTCGCAGGGGCAGCTGGCAGGGCCCGATAAGCTTTCGGGTCGCTCAGTGGGTCCTGGGGACGCACCACCCTTGCCGTGCAGCTTGCTTCTTAGGCAGTACGCATGCTCACTCCGCTGTCAGCGGCTGGCCTCTGAGCTCTTGTTTGCTAGAAGAATGTTCCCCGCTGCGGCAGTAGCTCAGCCCTAGAGCAGATGCTGCTGTCCACCCAGGGAGCGGCAGTTGCTTTCCAAATGCCAGTTAGCTCACCCTGAGTCCTCCTGCCCACATGTCTTCCTAGGCCGTACGTTCTGGCAGAGCTCCTGCGGGCGTCTATTTCTTACTGTTTACACTAGTTAATGCAGGTCTCCGTGTCGGGTTTCTATCAGGAGCAGGTCTTTCTGGTGATTGGTATTCCTGCATGAACTCAGTTTAAATGGAAAAAATCCTCTTTCTTTCCTTTCTTAAATGTGGTCGATTCTTCTTCACCATCTTTAGAGAAAAACAAAGGTCCTTCCAGTGGGAGTTTCAGTAATCTTTAACAAATGCTAATTGTGAGAGCACAACAACTAAACCCTTTTTTTGCTACAGACCAGACATGATATCTTTATCTATAAACTGAATGCAGTTGTCCCACATTCTCAGGGCACCGTGACGTTGAAATCTGATTGATCCCTAACACCCCCCAACTTCCTTATCCTAGCTCTCTGGTAGGTTCTCACCCTTATAATTAAGCAAAAGAAGAAAAGTGTCCTAAAACATAGCTTTGAATCCCTCTTACTCTTGCTAGTTGGAAAGGGCCCTCTGGTTAGCCCACCAACATTTGCGGTTTTTGGTTTTCTTTACCTCTTGCCCTGAGGGCCTGATTTGAAGAGGTGCTGTCGTCGGGGTTTCCAGAACATAGTTAGGTCTTTCAAAATTTCTTTCTCTCAGGATGTAACTCCTTTTTTTTTTTTTTTTTTGGACACTATAAACAGCCGCCGTCCCACCAAACTGACTTGCTCCCGAAAGATCACACTCAAGTTTGAAAGATGATAGACCATCCTCTGGTGGGTTTCAATGCTCATGGCTTTGGGCAAGCCTTCAGTCACAGGGCGTTTCTGTCAGTTCCACAACACAGATACTGCGTATTTATGTTCAAACACTGTGCATTCAAATGATACATTTCTTTGGAACCATGGGTGGCTCCTTAAGCAATATTCTCTGTCTCCCATGGCTGCTAGGAGCCAGTATTAATGGTTTTCAGTGCACAGCACAGAAGCATCATTGGCAGTGGGGTCTCCTCTAATTTTTCTCTCCAGGGGCATTAAGACTTTCCTAAAGCGGAAAACGATAGACCTCAGACAGCGACTGGTCTGGCATGTTGGAACCAAGGAAATGATTCTTGTGACTATGAAGATCTATCCTTGGTGTTGTTTATTATCTTATGATACATCGTATCCTATATGCTTTTAATTTTTTTTCCTCCAGGATGGCTTTTTCTTGCTATTTAAGTAGGTATATGGTCCTGAGGCTGCAGGCGGTGGACATTGCCTGCTTAGAGATTTTCATGAGACAGGGGGCACTCCAATAGGAAATTAGTCTTTTCTTTTTCTGGAAGGCAGAATTCTACTTATCTTGTCTAAAGGGAAAGTACACGTTTCTGTTTCAGAGCTTCCACAAATCATTTTTTACTAAATATACATTGTGTACTTTAAGATGAGGTATTCGGGGGGCACCTGCGTGGCTTGGTGGGCTAAGCCTCTGCCTTCGGCTCAGTCGTGATCCCAGGGTCCTGGAATCGAGCCCCGCATCGGGCTCTCTGCTCATCGGGGAGCCTGCTTCCCCCTCTCTCTCTGCCTGCCTCTCTGCCTACGTATAATCTCTGTCTGTCAAATGACTAAATAAAATCTTAAAAAAAAAAAAAGATGAGGTATTCGGTAGACTTAATGAAAAGGTCATATAGACTGCTTAACTCTTTTTTCTCTTTACCTTAGCTGAAGCCAATTCAAATCCTTTCAAATCCGCTGTCTACATACAATCAGCAGCTGTGGCTCACATGTGTTGTGGAGCTGGATCAGTCGAAAGGTAGGAAGCCTGACATCTCGGAATCGTGTTTCTTTGTTCAAAGCACCATATTTTAAAGATTGAGAGAGCTTAACCCTTTGAACAGGTGCTCAAAGGTGGATCACAAGGATGCTCATTCTTTATAACAGCAACAAATTGGGAGCCCCTTACGTATCTGCCAGTGTCTTCCAGAAAAAGTCACGATGCAGCGCTCAGCGAGCACTGGTCAGCTTAGCTCCTGGCTGTGCAGTGTTGCCCCTGCCGCGGCAGCTTTGTCCGTCGGGCTCTGGGAGAGGCTTCAGTTCTGATGTCCCGAGGCAATGGTCTGTCCCCCAAGGACACGTGGCGGTTGTCACCCCTGGGGCAGAGGGCGCTGCTAGGATCTAGAGGGTGCTGGCCATCCTGCCATGCACGGGACCGCCCCACAGCGGGGGAGGAGCTGGCCTCGGTATCCCGGGGCTGCTAAGGCTGAGACACCTGCCCTGCCGCGCCCGCGTCTCGGAAGCCTTGGGTCTGCTCGTCTGGACTTACGGTCCACCCGGGGGGAGCCCAGGACACGGTCACCCACGCTATCTCCCGTGTTCTGGGAGTCAGATGAGGCACTTTGGCTGAGAAGGAATTTTTTTATTATTATTATTTATTTGACAGACAGAGATCACAAGTAGGCAGAGAGGCAGGCAGAGAGAGAGGAGGAAGCAGGCTCCCTGCTGAGCAGAGAGCCCGATGTGGGGCTTGATCCCAGGACCCCGAGATCATGACCTGAGCTGAAGGCAGAGGCTTAACCCACTGAGCCACCCAGGTGCCCCAACTGAGAAGGAATTTGAAAAGATAACCCCACGACCACAGTAGGTTAAGTGGGAAAAAATGTATATTACCAAAAAAATTAACCCTCTTTTTAACCTTTAAAAAAATGTAAATTTGGTATCAGTGTATATTCGTATGCCTAGAAAAGAGTCTGGAAGGATGGACATGATGTTAATTATGGTTATATCTAGGTGGTGGGATTCTGTTTAATGACATCTTCATATTTTTTTGTTCTCTGATTTTTGAAACAATGGACATAAAGACAGAAAAAGAATAAAATATGTCGTCAGAAAAGTAAGAAATCTAATTTTATTTTAGTATAGGTTAAGTTAGAAACTCAAGTGGGAAATGAAAAAATAAAATTTCATTAGCCTTAAAATGCTTGCCCTTTTATGAACCAAATCGGTGGACCTGGACTGTAGGTTTTTACATAGGCCCCTGGGTAACGGGTTGGATGTAGAACCTGACAGAAGGGCTTTACCTCACAGACAAGTGTGAGGTTTTCACATGTGCTGAGGCTGAGGTGGTTGAAGGACCCTTCTGGGCCCTCACCTTGGCAAGTGTGATGTGCCTGATGTGGTCTCTGACACGGAATTTCTTTCTTTTGTAGAAACATCTATCCAGACAAGCTTCCTCATGACTGTTAAAGTCGACGGTGTAGCTCAGGATGGAACCACCATGTTTATTCATAACAAAGTTCACAATCGGACAAGGACCCTCACCTGTGCAGGGGTGAGTGTGTTCGGGTGGTCAGCAGTATCGTGCTACCCTGTTACACGTCTGCTTTCCTAAGTAGAAGAATCGAATCATACCAGTGATGGTGCGGACCACTCACGTCACTTTCTACACCGATCTCTTTCTTTTTTTTTTTTTTTATTTTTTAATTTTTTTTTATTTTTTAAGAAGAGAGATTTTATTTATATATTTAACACACAGAGAAAGAGAGAGAGATCACAAGTAGGCAGAGAGGCAGAGAGAGAGAGAGGGAAGCAGGCTGCCGGCTGAGCAGAGAGCCCGACGCGGGGCTCGATCCCAGGACCCTGGGATCATGACCTGAGCCAAAGCCAGAGGCTTAACCCTCTGAGCCACCCAGGTGCCCCCACCGATCTCTTTCTCAGGTCTTACAAACGTACACACATTCTCTCTCTCTCTCTCTCTCTCTCTCTCTCTCACACACACACACACATACACACACACACACGATGTCTGTTTTCAGTGTGTGTGTACAGCCTGATGTGTCTACAGATGGCTGTCACAGGTTGCTTGTCGCCCATGAAGGTCTGCCGCTATGCCGTGGTCATTCTGGTCAGGGCTTCAGGTTTCCGGCTCCAGGGCATTGTGGGGGCTGAGGCCCGGGCCTCGTAGGGAGAGCGGCCTCCTTGTTTGAGTGTCTACTTCAGAGTGTAGCGTGTGGTTGTGCGATAGGAAACCTGGTGGTCCAAAGCAAGAGAGGAACCCTCACTTTTGATTTTCTTGGTGCCATGTTCTGTCAGCATCCCAAGAGTCAGAAGTGGGACTGCTCTGTGTAGAGCAGGGAGGCCCCCTAGGACGAAGCAGGTCATGGAGGCACATGGAGAGCACAAGGAACATCAGGAAAGAGAATGTGTAGATTGGGGGGTTAGGCAAGTGGTTGCCCTGACAGGCCTCATGCCAGGCTTCCCGTCCATCCAGGTCTCCCTCGGTCCCCAGGGCAGGCCCTGTTACCGGAGCCCCCGTTGTACACAAGAGGAAACTGAGGTTCAGATCAGAGCGCTTGCCCAAGGTGACACACATGGTGAGCAGGGGCCGGGATTTCAGCCCATGCTTTTGTCTTTTAGAGCTTGTGCCCTTGGCAGCCACGTGCCGCCTGGTTTAGAACGTGACACAGCAGGCCTGCTTGTCCAGGCAGGAAGGGATCAGGTGGGGGAGGGTTCCTGCTGCATGATGGCCCCATCTGTGGTCCCTCCCCGCGGGCATCTGCTTGAGGTCCCCAGGCGGCTGCTCTGCAACCTAGTCTGCCTTGTGGGCCTGGGCAGGTGTTGCTCGGGGAAGCAGCACAAGGGACCAGACTCTCGCTCTGCCTCCATCGTTACCAATGGGAGGAGGGCTGGGCCAGCCTCTCAAACTCGTTGTCCTCATCTGTACACTGGGGCTACGCCCTCCCTGACCATCCTCGTCGAGTGGCGAGGATCCAGTTGGACACCGGTTGTGGGACCCTGCAGTGCCCAGTGCAGGGGCCGAGTACCCGCCGTGTCTGTACATTCAGTGCTAGGTCAGTTCTGCTGCGTGAACAGGAGGGATGACGGATGCGACGATGGGTGCAGGGTCGGGAAGGACCACGCACAGGCAAGGCTTCGCCTCCACCCCCAGGCTGGCGGGAGTCCAGTTTCCACCCCTGGCTTTGCTCCGGCTCGCACCCGGCGGGGGATGATGAACCGGCGGTCGGCGATTTGATCTTAAGGCTGATGTGACTGATCCTGCTGGTTTGTGAGGACCAAGGAGTCTCCCAGGATGGGGGACTTTCTCTTCTAACAGGGGCAAGTCTCAGGCCAACGAGGACGACTCGGTCACCATGTCTGAGGCCTGAACTTGGAACAGCCAGGCTGCCCTCGAGGCTGCTTCTCTGCCCTGTCGCTTCTTGGCAGTGCTCCCCACACTGTGCACCTCGAGAGTGGCCCTTGGTGGCTCACTGTGGTATCTCCCGGCTCCCACAGTTTCTACTGTGTCACCCTTGGGTCTTCTCTCTTCTGCTCTCTCTGTGCAGGCTCCTCCCCAGCCCTCCCAGGACCACTGCCCTGACTTAAAACAAGGTGGGATTTTTTTTTTTCTAGAGCTGCTGACCACCTTTTATCCTAGCTTGGCACCTCAGGTAGCAAGTGGTCCGTGCTGGGCGGGTGACAGTGCTGGGTTCTCACCAGGGATTTGCAGGGGCAGATTGTGATCGGTACGCAGACCGTGGCCCGAGTGGAGAACCCCCACACCGTCAGGTGGTCTCACCGTAGTTCTTAGAGACTGGAAGGTACTTGCGGGCTGAGCTGTAACTGTTTCATTAATTCAGACGATCCTCTGAAAGTCCAGGCTCGTAAGAAGTGGTCGCCTGTGCAGCACAGATCATTCACTGAGTACTAAGTACAGCTCAGTACGTAGCTGCCTCTGTCCCCACGTGACCTCCTGTGACCTGTCAGGAACGAATTTGGTTTTGCAGAGACCAGGGGCGGCACGCACACTCACCCCTTCTGACTTCTTCCCTGGCCCTTAGGTCGGCACCCCTGCCTGCCGATCCTCCGCCTATCTTTTTAAGGCTTCCTGCAGACACCTAGATCTGTTTTCCTACCTGACCTCAGAGATTCGAGGCTTGGGAAGCCTTTGATCCACGGTAGGGGTGACTGCCCTGTTCACAGCTGCGGCTCACACGGGCGCCACCCAGAGACTGCTCTGTCAGACCGAGGGAGGCCTTCTGAGGGATGTGCTCGGCCTCGTGACTGCACCCAGGTCACTGGCTGCCTGGCCACACGGAAGCAGAGGGGACCTGGCTCCTAACTGCCCAAGACAGGAGACAGGGACTCCGGGGAGGCAGTGACACACCCGTGTAATCACACTAGCCATTGCTCCTACAGCCTTTGCCTTGGGTGTGGGCCTGGGGCTCCTCGTGGGGAAGGGCAGGCACTGGGGGAGGGGGCCAGGCTGTCACTCTGTATATTGTGCAGCAGCTGTGGAAGTGAGTGGGGAGAACAGTGAGGCTCGGGGGTCTGACCTGTTGTGTCTTCGCCTATGCTCCCTCCGCCCCCACTAGTGCACGTGTGCAAATGTCAGGTTTGTGTGACATTGTTAACTTTTTCATGTAGGTGACATTACTTGGAATCGTCCAAAGTAGAAAGATTCTAATGATTGCAAATCATCTATTATTTGTTTCCAAAAATACCCATTTGGTTTTTTCTTTCTAAGAATTGTTTTTTGGCTGGCATCGGAATTTTTCTGGGCTCTGGCGAGTTCCCTGGCGATGGCTAGTTCTGCTCATCTGTTGTTGAAATGTGTTATTTCATGGGTCAGTGGGGGAGCCAGTCGTGCTTGCTTTAAAGACACAGCTCTACCTTACGTCTTTGCAGAAGTGTGCAGAAATCATTGTGGCTCACCTCGGCTACTTGAACTACACGCAGTATACCGTGATTGTGGGATTTGAACACCTGAAGCTACCCATCAAGGAAATGAACTTTACGGTAAGTGTGACAGCTGACCTCAGTGTTTCTGTGGCTTGTTTAGCTCCCATCCTCCCATTCTCAAATGACTGAAATAAATCTCCGCGTTGAAATCATGTTATTTTGGACAGTGGAAGACGTGTACAGTTTTTACAAACTAAAAACTATAGGGCAACCATAATTTCTCAAGTACATGGAACCAAGTGGAGCTTAAGGAAACAGCATGAACTTGGAAACCCCTTGCAGTGTTCCGAGATTTAGAATAGAGTAGCCTTCCCGTTGGACGGTCAGTAAGAGTTATCCGGTGAACCCTCCTTGTAAAAGAAGTACAAGGCGGGACCCCCTTCGCCCTCGGGCCCCACCGGGACCTCTGCTGTCACATGGCCGGCCCAGCGCAGCTGTCACTGTGAGACGTAGCTGCCCTGTGTCTCACTGAAACCAGCCTCTTTGTTCCTTCTGCTCGCTCGTGCCCCGGGATAACCAGCCGAGTGACAAGGAATACGGGGTTGAGCTGGTTTAGATGCCGGTGCCGTCACGTGCAGCTAACCGTCGTCGAGCCTGTGTCCTTGTGTGTAAATCAGATGCCTCAGAAAGCCGCGTCAACCCAGTGAAGCTGGTAACGGGTTCCTTTTGAACCGTGGCACTTTACTGAGCTGGAACTCCCATCCCTGGGAGAAGCCCGAGAGCAGTCACTCCCCGTTCGTCCCTCTCTCGGCCCCCGGGGGGCTGAGAAGCCTCTCACCTTCTCTCTGTCTCTGTGGGTTTGCCTGTTCTGGGCATTTCTTGTGAATGGATTCGTCCCATATGTGGTCTTTGGTGATGGGCTTCTTTCATCACCTGTAGTATTTTCGAAGTTCGGGTGTGAATTTGAGGGGGTCAGCCCCGCGTGCTTTGCTGAGCGTGTCAGGGTGTGGGGGGCTTGCACTCGTGTGTCTGCTCATCGGTTGGTGGGCGTTTGGGGCCTTTATGAACGCTGCTGCGACGAACTTTCCCCTGCAGGTTTCCCTGTGGATTGATGGGCGCCTGTCCCGAGCGCTTTCCACGTGTGGGCCCCCTCCTGGGTGCGGACGCGCGCTGCCTCACCCCGCCCACCTCCGTGGTGGCGCCTGCGGTCCCCACTTTGGTTCCCGACCCTGGAGGTCGGCTGGGTGCGGGACCACGCACAAGGCCTGCTCGTGGGAGGCACTCGGCAGACGGCAGCCGTTGTTAACGTTCGGATTACTTTTTTTCACGTTGTCTCTAGATTACCCCAAAATGAGTCTTGTTCTCTATCTACACGATAGCTCTCCAGGTATTTAAAAATGTTGTCTCAGCCCCTCGGAGGTTCTTCCTTTCCTTCATGGGCCCTGGGGACCCATCAGGCTGCAGGTCTCCTTCTCAGGGCCGCCCCCGTCAGCCTGGCTGCGGGGGCGGGGGGCGGCTGCTTGCGCAGGAGAAGGAGCAGGTGCGCTCCAGGTGTGGCTGGGGCCTCCTCACCGGCTTGCGTTCCGCCATCTGCTGAACACCCCTCGGACTCGTCCCTCCGTAACTGCCATTCGGTCTCTTCTCACCCTGACCCCGTGAGTCTTTCCCATTCTCTGCTTCTGCGGTTGGATTGTAACAATTCTCCCACGCCGCTCAGACCTTCCCCTTTGCTCTTGAACTTGTTTTCAGTGGTTTCGGCTTCTGGGTCCAGCCTCTCCTGATCCTTTGAATTCGAATCTGGGTACTGTTCTTTGTGGTGCGAAAGATTTCCTGGAACTTTTTCCTCAGAACATCTGGCCAGCATCCTGCCTGTGTCCTCAAGGTCATGATGCAGAGGTCGAACCCTGACAGGGTCTGAGACAGGTGCCCTAAGCCCAGGCACACTGATTCCCCGCTGTGCGCACCAGCTGTGCTGTAGACTTTGCTATTTTAGAATCACCCCGAGTCAGGAACGCAGAGAACAAAGAACACCACGTTTCTCAGACAGAGGACCTCTCCTTTCCGTCTTCATCGGGGCTTCCCTGAGACCTTTATCAGCCTTCTCAACAGCTTTCCCACAGGCTCAGTCCACCCCAATCCTTATTACATTGGTTTGTTCCATCTTCTCTGTTTTCTTTCCCCTTGGACTTATTCCTAAAGAATTTGGGCATAGTTCAGGTAAACTTGGTACGTGTCATTCCACCATTGCTCAAGAGGGCAGTTGATGTGGTCTCACTGGAGGGCTCAGCAAGGAAGCTGCCATTGGAACAGCTCGTCTGGAATGATGCCATTAGGCAGAGCTTCGCTCTGAGTGGTGCTCTTCAGCATCCAGAATGCTGATACGTGAGACCCCTGGGGTCTGTGGGGATGTCACCTAAGATTTTTCTCCATTTTTATACATTTCTGTATTTCCAGTGCCCAGCAGTGAGCTTGGCCACAGTTGGGCTTGTAATCAATATATATGGGCTGAACCGGAGGATAACACCATAGCGCTTCACAGATGAAGAAACCCAACTGGCCAGCAGACTTGTGAGATGAGGTTTATCCTTGCTCTAAACCAAAGAATCAGAGAACTCAAAAAGTCATGCTTTTTACTTTTTTTAAACTTGTCAAATGCTAAAAACACCTGCAAGAAAATCACACCTCGGGTTACAAGTTCTTTCGTACAGGCTAATGGGGTATAAATGAATTTCGGTGTTGGGCGTAGTTCGGCGGTGTCTCGGAAGCCTTTACGTGCACATTCTTTTTGGCCTAGTAATTCTACTTCTGTGAATTTATTCTAATGAAACAATTAGAAAAGCACACAAAGATTTGTATTTTTCATGGCAGGAAGTTGGGAGCAATCTGTATTTCAGTAGAGTTCTGGTTAAATGAATAGTTTTTCAGCAGCTGTTAATAATAAACTGGTCACAGAATAGATAGCACAAACTGCTATTGATTTTAAAAAAGGAGAAGAAAGAAAATTAATTGAAAGTGCTGATTGACATTTTTTATTATAGGAAACTCTAGTAGGCTATCTCCGGGTGGTAGGCTTCATGGTTGATTTCTTTTTTCTTTTGATTCTTTATAATGAGCTTTTTACAGAAGAGAAAATTATTATTATTATTTTTTAAAAGGCTCCTCAGACAACTGATACTTGAAAGGGGAAGCCAACATACCCTCTGGCAGTTCATTCTGAGGAGCTTAGTTACAGAAGAGCTACCTCAGAAAATCACGGTTTAGTGTTATGTCTAAAACTTGTACAGAGATGCATTAAGAAACCAGAGAACCTTGGGGCGCCTGGGTGGCTCAGTGGGTTAAGCCTCTGCCTTCGGCTCAGGTCATGATCTCAGGGTCCTGGCATCAAGCCCTGCATCGGGCTCTTTGCTCAGCCGGGAGCCTGCTTCTCTCTCTCTGCCTGCCTCTCTGCCTACTTGTGATCTATCTCTCTCTCTCTCTGTCAAATAAATAAATAAATCATTAAAAAAAAAAAAAGGAACCAGAGAACCTTATGCAAAGTATGTATCTCTTATAAAATTGCTGCTGAAAAGTATCCATCATGTTGTGAACTCTGATCTAAACCTCCAGACAGAATTCCTTTTGACCATTTGTTACAAACTCCAGACCATTTGTTACAAACTCCTTTCATGAGAAGTAGACTGAAAGCTGTATGGCTCACCATGTTTCCCTTTCGGCAGCTGCTAGAAATTTCAGAAGTGAGTTGTATGCCGCACTGTGGCAGTTACTAACATCCTGGTATAGGTTTAATTATTTGCCCTCTTTCTTTACGATTTTACCTTTTAAAAAGCTTTAAAAATTGTTCCCATCTAATCTTTTTATTACAAGCTGACTTCATTTCCATTTTGGAAGTAGAGAAAGCAGAACACAATAAAATATATCTGAAGAGTATCTCAGCGATCCCGTTCTCCACCCAGAACGGCTGAGATGAAACGGTCAGGAAGATGCCGAGGCCAGCAAGGGCGTGAGCCGCCGGGGCTCCTGAGCTCCGCTAGTGATGTGGCCCCGCTGGTTCCTCCTTGCTCCGCACCTCGGCCCTCGGTAGAGGACGGCTCGAGGGGACACGGTGGCGCCTGCAGTGGAGCAGAGCGGGGCAGTAAGGAGCCCTGGCAGCTGCCTTCACCGGCGCGAGATGGCGTTGAAGGCGATCAGCCTGATACAGAAAAGCACACGGTGTGCGAGTCCGTGTGCGCCCGTGGTAGGAACGGACGAGACGCATCATGCGGTTAAGTCTGGGTCAGTGTTGCGGGGGTAGTTAGTGACTCGGCGGGGGCTTGGGGGAGGGCTTCTGGGGTGCGGCGATGGTATCTCTTGACCAGAACACTGTTGACACTGTGTGCCCCGTTTGTGGCAGTCCGTTGAGTCGTACGTTTGGGGTCCACATGCAGTTTTTTGTAGGTATGTCCCTTTCAGTAAAAACTTAACCAAACATGTGGCACCCTTGGAACCGCAGAGCTCGTCCCAGGGCTGCCCATTGAACCACATTTGTTTCTTCAGACAGACCTTGCTGATTTGACGGAATTTGCCGTGTGAGGGTTTCCATTGCCGTTGTTTAGCGTTTCCTTGGAAATCTTTGCCTTCTGGGGACTCAAGGTTGCTGTTTGCCCCGTGTGTGCTGGTTGTTGTAGGTCTTACCTCCCCTGGGCGCTCCCCTCGGTTTCTCTAGCCCGCTCTTCCTTGTTGATGGCAGTCAAGTTCAGGATGAAAATCTCCCTCTCCTGGGAGAGAGAATCATCACAAGGGCGGCCCCCAGGTGTTCCGACGCTCTGTTTTAGGCAGAATACATCTGCCCTTCTGCAGGCACCTAGATGGTTCTGGTCCTTTTCTGGTCTCGCCTCCTGTGGGGGCTTTCTCCTCTGGCGTTGTCATTGATGCGCGTACCCGTGCATGGAGACGCTGGCTTTCTTTCCTTTTGTTCTCATGCCCAGACCCTGTGACCACCTGGTTCACAGATTTCTCCTTACACACAATTCTGCTTGAAGTGGATCGGCTCTCCTTTTCTCTGCCTCTTCTCTCGGCTCTTATTCTTCTCAGTACATCTTGACCACGCCCCATTGCCATGATCAAGTCAAGACCACTCTCTAGGTTGCGCAGGTACACAGGAGAATACTGCTAATGTCCTGTGTTTTTAAGAGTTTATTTCCGGGACGCCTGGGTGGCTCAGTTGGTTGAGCGGCTGCCTTCGGCTCGGGTCATGATCCCGGTGTCCTGGGATCGAGTCCCACATCGGGCTCCTTGCTCGGTGGGGAGCCTGCTTTGCCCTCTGCCTCTGCCTGATACTCTGTCTGCCTGTGCTCGCTTGCGCTCTCTCTCTCTCTCTGACAAATAAATAAATAAATCTTTAAAAAAAAAAAAAAAGAGTTTATTTCCTTGGCCGTGCTCTGCATACGCAGCGGAGTGTGGACTTTGGACATGGGGCAGATTGCTTTTACTCGTTTTCGGGTTGTTTTCTCCTGAGCCTTGTGAACACCTCTGCACACATTCCCTCAACTCCTGGTGTCCTCAGGGCTGAGCTGGGCATTTTCCCCCCTTATTAAGTGCCCGTTAGGTCAGTTCGTGAGTGACACTGCCATCAGCTATTCACATTTCGTTTCCTCCTTTTTCTTCCTAAAGAAAACTTCCACGACTTTTCCCTGCGGGATGAGATTAAAATAACAGCTCGTGCTCTTGAGTCCTTCAGTTTTCTGTCTGGTAGCCACCCTCCGGTTTCCATGTGAATTGAGAGGACTGGCAGCCTGCAGTACTTTGAGGAGCACTAAGCGGATTCTTGGGTCATACTTGTCCCGTTGTTTTCATAGGACAGATTACAGGAGCATATGTTAGACTTTTCCCCTCCAGATTTTCTATCTAATAACTTTCGTATGGTTTTCAAGTGTTGGAGACGTAGGCTGTGAATCTGAGCCTGGAACCAATTCCAGGGGGTTGCTTAGTGCTGCGCTAGGTTGCTGGGAGTACCACCGGCCTGAGCAGCCAGTACCCCGACACACCTCCCACCCCTGGGTGTTCCTGTGGCTTTTCCACTCAAAGGACTCGGGGTGGGGAATATCATGAAGTATTTGTTCTCTGCTGAAACATTAGCTCCTACTTTGGGACTGACTTGGTTTGAGTTCATGGTGTCCTTTCTACGCATTATTTGATACCATGTTTGCTTGCATAGGGGCAAAGGTGCTCAGCAGATGTTGAATGAATGACTGGAGAACTGGACCAAAACTCTGTAGGTCGTGATTAGGGAGAAATGGCCTCGGATATAAAACGGATGCTTGTTCCAAAGTCAGTTTGTGGTATTGCGGGGTGAACCCAGTCTCTGGAAGAACAAAGGTGGCTTTGTGAAGGCCAGAGGACCTTGCTGCGCATGCCAGGGCTTGGATTGACGGCTCTTAAGATTGCAAAGTAGATGTCTAAAGGCTGAATGTTTTCTGGGAATTTATTCTATTTCCTTTTACTTATTTTATTTTCTAATCTCAAATGTACACATTTGTGCTGAAAAATAAATGCAAAAACAAACTCCCCTAATTCCATTCGGTGAGGTCCACACAGTGGCTGTCATCCCAGTCGTGGTGGTGGCGCAGGCACTGGCCAGCAGTTTGACAGTCCCCGAGGGCCCTTCTCCTCCCATCCCCGGCAACCCTGCATCCGTTGTCTGAGGCAAAGGGGCCGGAGCCCTGTTCCCTGAACTTCCCGTGCTCTTCTTGGGCTCAGTCAAGGGAAAAGAAAGACTTTTCAAGCCAGTGGCACAAGTGAATACCAGACTGGCCTGGGAGACTGGCCTGTCCCAGAGGAACACAGAGGTGATTCCGCTCAGCTGCTGCTAGTGAAGGCAGCCCCCCGGAGAGAAACCCTAGCTGGACGTGGTTTCCCTAGATCAGGAAGGACAAGGGGACGGCACAGTGGGAGCTGCAGAGGACTGCTCCGAGGGGCCGCTGTGCCTCCGCTGCCAGCCCAGTGCTCCGGCCACGGGCCAGCATCTTGTGCTTTGTTCCAGCTCACCTTCCTCTGCCTCCTTCCTGTAACTCTTAGTCTAGAACTAAAGGCATATTTTATGTTTAGCTACATTTATTGGCAAAGCGTTGTTTTCCGGTGCTAATTTTTTTTAAAATTTTTATTTTTTTATAAACATATTTTTATCCCCAGGGGTACATGTCTGTGAATCACCAGGTTTACACACTTTACAGCACTAATCATAGCACATACCCTCCCCAATGTCCATTACCCCACCCCCCTTTCCCGACCCCCTCCTCCCAGCAACCCTCAGTTTGTTTTGTGAGATTAAGAGTCATTTATGGTTTGTCTCCCTCCCAATCCCATCTTGTTTCTTTTCTTCTTTTTCTGCCCCCCTAGTCCCCCATGTTTCATCTCCACTTCCTCATATCAGGGAGATCCTATGATAGTTGTCTTTCTCTGATTGACTTATTTCACTAAGCATGATACCCTCTAGTTCCATCCACGTCGTTGCGAATGGCAAGATTTCATTTCTTTTGATGGCTGCATAGTATTCCATCGTGTATATATACCACCTCTTCTTTATCCATTCATCTGTTGATGGACATCTAGGCTCTTTCCCTAGTTTGGCTATTGTGGACATTGCTGCTATAAACATTCGGGTGCACGTGCCCCTTCGGATCACTATGTTTGTATCTTTAGGGTAAATACCCAATAGTGCGATTGCTGGGTCATAGGGTAGTTCTATTTTCAACTTTTTGAGGAACCTCCACGCTGTTTTCCAGAGTGGTTTCCGGTGCTAATTTTTAAAGTGAGCAAGTTTCTCTGTGCTCTTCTGACAGAGCCCCCCTCCTGTAGGGGTCCTTAGTTATTTTCCTCCTCAGTGTCTTTTCATCATTGTAACTTTAAACATGTTTTGTGAATTTTTTTCCTGATGCTAAGACTTCTTCTTTCTTTTCTTGGTTCTGCCTTACAATCTAGTTTTTCAAACTAAGATACGCCGTACACTTTTTTCTATTTGAATAGGATGTTAATAACCCCATCAGTGCTCATAACTGCTGCTGTGATCACTTTGTCAATGATACTATTTAACATTTAAACACCAAAGCAGTGATCATAATAGTTGTGTCACACTTGGGATTTACAGTAACGGCTGTTATTTATTGAACTTGTGCTTTTTTTTTTTTTAACGTTTTATTTATTCAAGAGAGAGCATGAGGGGGAGAAGGTCAGAGGGAGAAGCAGACACCCCATGGAGCTGGGATCCCCATGTGGGACTCGATCTTGGGACTCTGGGATCATGACCTGAGCCGAAGGCAGTTGCCCAACCAACTGAGCCACCCAGGTGCCCTGAACTTGTGCTGTTTGCCAGACACTGTGTTAAACTTTTTGTAAGCATCATCTTACTTAAATGTTCTGATAATTCTACAAGGTAGATAATAGTTTCCACATTTTGTGGAAGAGGAATCTGAGGGTGAGATGAAGCTAGTTTCCCAACTAGAAAATGGAAGCCCTGAGATTTGAACCCGAGTCTCTGACTTTGAAGTTCATATGTCCTCCTTAATCACTAGGATTTCTACCTTCTCATTAACATTGATTGTTAGTTGTTGGTTTTTGTTTTATGGCTCTTTCAAAGTATAGTTGACATACAATAAACTGCACGTATTTAAAATACAAAGTCTGATCCGTTTTGACATACGTAGCACCTGTGAAACACTCACCATAATCAAGACAATATGCGTACCCCTCACTCCCTAAAAGTTCCCTCATGCCCCTTCCTCCTGTTACCTTCTCATCCCCCAGCCGCCACTGATCTGCTTTCTTTATGGATTCATTTGTATTTCTGTAAAATTTCACATAAACACGGGTCGTTTGGGTGTCTCTGTTGGTGAAGCGTCCAACTCTTGATTTTCGCTCGGGTTGTGATCCGAGGGTTATGAGATGGAGCCCACATCGAGCTCCACACTCAGTGCAGAGTCTCCCTGAGATTTTCTCTCCCCATCTCACCCTGCCCACCCACCCCCTGCTCGTACTTTGTCTCTCTCAAACAAATAAATCTTTTTAAAATGTTTACGTAAACACAGTCTTACAATATGTTTGAATTCTTTCACTCAACATAACTATTTTGAGATTAACTGATGCTGTTGGTTGTATCATTTGTTCATTCCTTTTGTTCCCAGTGAGCCAGTACAGCATAGATTATGGGTCCCTTCACCTGTCGAGGGGCGTTTAGATGGTCCCCCGTTTAGGGCTGCTTCAAAGCTTCTATGAGCACCTGTGGACATGTGCTTTCATGTCTCTTGGGTACATACCCAGGATTGGAGTGGCTGGTCATGCTGTAGGCATGTGTTTGACTGTTTGAGAAACTGACAGACTGTTTCCAGAGTGGTTGTATTGCTTTCCGTTCCCTCAGCAGCAAACGAGAGAGCTGTGGTCACCTCACATCTTCTCCAGCACCGGTACGGTTGTGTTTTTAATCTTGGCCGTTCTAGTAGGTATATGTGGGGTTTATGGCTTGGTGACTTTCATCAGCAGCACTTTGAAATTGTCTTCTGGCTGGCATTTTTCTGGCGAGAAATCTGTTGTTCTTCCTTATCTTTGTTCTCTGAATAGATGCTCCTCTCCTCTCACCCCCTCGACCCTGACTTTTTAGACTTTCCTCTTTTACTTATTTAAACAATTTGATTCTGGTGTTCCTTGATATATTTTACTTCATTTCTCTTACTCAGGGTTCACTGAGTTCTTCAATCCGTGAGTTCATAGTTTTCATTAAATTTGGAAAATTGTCTGTTACTATGTCTTCAAATATTTCTCCTATCCTCTTGCCCACCCTCCCACCCCCCGCCCCTGGCCAAGGTCAAATACACATCTCTTTGGCCACTTGAAGTGGTCTCACAGGTTACTGATATTCTATTCAGTTTTGCTCTGGTTCATTTAAAATCGTGTGTAAAGAAAATCCACATCTGCTCATCTCTGTCATGTCTGTTCCACTGTTGTTGCTCTTCCAGATTCCGACCTCACATGTTCAGACTTTCCTCAAGCTTCTTGCTGCCCGTATCTGCTAATTCTATGTCATCTGGGTTTCCTAGGGCAGTTTTGATTGATTTTTTTTTTCCTCATTACTGTTCAGATTTTCTTGGTTTGTTTTTTGTTTGTTTGTATTTACATGTTAGGTGTTTTTCTTTTTTCTTTCTTTCTTTTTCTCCTTTTTTTGAGTATAGTTGACACACAGTGTTACATGTCTGGTATTTTTTGTTTAATGCCAGGCATTATTGATGTTAGGTTTTGTATTCTTATAAGTGTCTTTGAGCTTTGTTCTGGGATATTGTGAAGTTACTTGGAAATGGCTTAGCTTTTTTAGGCCTTGCTTTTAAACTTTGCTAGATGGGACCAAAGCAGCATGAAATCTGCAGGTACTTTCGTCCTACTACTTGGGTAAGAGCATTTGGGGTATGCTACCCAGGGCCCCTTTGTGCATTTTATTTCTCTCTGTCCATGGGACCAGGCACTGTTCTGGCCCTCTGTGAGAGTCAGTGATCCTTTTCAGGGATTTTTTCCCCCAAGCCACAGGTGTTTACTCATACTAATGCCTTGATCAGTGTTCAGGTGGAGATGCGAGGGGGACCACCTTTGGTAGGTGTCCAGAGTTCTCTCTTTCAGCTCTCCTCTCTGTACTCTGTGCTTTGGGTCACAGCCAACAGTTTCCTCCCTGGACACACAGTAGTGTGTCCACGATTCTCTACCTGAGCTCCCTCCCCACCGTGGCTCAGGGCAGCTAAGAGATTAACAGCCAGAGATTACTGTCCTTCATTGCCTCCTGTCAGTGTCTTAAACTGTGTGTATGTGTACCTGTCTCTGTATGTGTGTATTTTAAATGTTTCAGGTAAGTTAGGTAAATCTCATGTCTATAACTCTATTCTGAAGTAGATTTTTCAAATTGCTTAAGTGATTTTAAATGCATGAAAACAGTGGGGCTCATTGGCCCATTGCAGCGCAGTGTTCTGGGGCCTGGTGAGAAACCTGGCTTGCGACCAAGGTTGGAAGGGCTTCTGCCTGCTGTCGGTATGTGGTGTGTGCCTCCTTGGCTTTGTTATGTGTAAACTCGATAGGAGTGAATCTACTCAGTCAGCATGAGAGCTGACACCTGTAATTCCCTTGTACTTTTTGGTGTCAGGTTCATATTTATGTGTTTCACTTAGCCTTTTTTTTTTTTTTTTAGAACATCCTACCTACTCACATTTTCGCATCTTTTAAAAATCTGTTTCTTTTAATGGAAAGCATGGCTTTTTCTTTTTTTTCTTATTTAAAGATTTTATTTATTTATTTTACAGAGATGACAAGTAGGCAAGAGAGGCAGGCAGGGAGAGAGAGGAGGAAGCAGGCTCTCCGCGGAGCAGAGAGCCCGATGTGGGGCTCGATCCCAGGACCCTGGGATCATGACCTGAGCCAAAAGCAGAGGCTTTAACCCACTGAGCCACCCAGGCGCCCCAGCATGGCTTTTTCTAACGAAGGAATTGACAGTACTGATTTTTCTTTTTTAGAGATAGACAGTGCGTGTGAGGGTGGGGGCGGGCAGAGGAAAAGGGACAGAGGCAATCTTAAGCCGGCTCTACACTCAGCGTGGAGCCCCATGTGGGGCTCGATCTCACAACTGTGAGGTGATGACCTGAGCCAAAGTCAGGAGTCAGATACTTAACTGACTGCGCCACGCAGGCATGCTGACAGCATTGATTTTTTGACATGAAATTTAAAAGCCAGATACTCTTCTTGTGATTACAGAATAATTTGTCTATCAGATTTATCATTAGTATGACCACTGAAAACTATATCCAACTCTTGTAATTAAGATTTTCAAAATCTGTGTTCTTTAATATAAAAATAAAATGTAGTAAGGATTGAAATTTTTAGAACATGTAAGAAGGAATAAGGAAAGAGAACATTTAAAATTACCTATAGTATCACATCTGGATATAACTATTATTCATAATCTGGTGTACCTCCTTTTAGATATATTTTTTCAATTATTTTCCTATTTTACATTTTAGTGGAAGACTTATGACCCTGCATTTTCCCAGCTGGAAATTTGGTTCCGATTCGTCTTCGTGGTGCTCACCTTTATTGTCACCGTAAGTCCCATTTGCTGACAGACCACGTCAGAATCCTAACAAGGGCTGAGTTAATTTATGAATTAGGGTTATCACAGTGTGAACCATGGAAGGAAACTGTAAAAGACTCGTAACTATGGAGAACAGACAGGGTTACTGGATGGAAGGCGGGAGGGAGGATGGCTGAATGGGCGATGGTCATTAAGGAGGGCACGTGCTGGGACAAGCACTGGGTGTTGTATGTAAGTGACTAATTTCTACTCCTGAAACCAATTTTACACCATATGTTAACTAACCTGAATTTAAATTAAAATAAAAAAGTGTGAACCACACAGGAGATTTATCTGAACTCCGTGATGCCCCATCCAGTGGGCAGACCTGATACTACCCAGCGTTCCGACTGTCGCTAGGACGCTGTGGTGCAGAAAGAGTGTGGGTATCTGCTCAGAAGGACCTCTGTGTGGTGTCCTGGTGAGGGCAGACCCCTGGCTTTTAAGTAAATGCTCATCAGGGTGCAGTGACAGTGCCATTTCACCTGCCTTGTTTGAACGACCTTCTTTTTATGATACAGCACACGCTTGGGTTTTTTGCATTTGGAAAATTGTACCAGACCATTTGGTCTCTGGGCTTTTTCACGAGGAAGGCCTCAGAGGAGTGGGTTTGGAAGTATGAGCTTTTGGCTTCTTTGGGGTCTGAGTTCAGTGTCTGCAAGCACCCTGTGACTCTGGGGAAAATGCTTACCCTTGAAGTACAAGTGATCCCCACAGAGGCCCAGTCAGTGAAGATGGGAATTTAAAACTGGAGGAAGAACATCAGGACCGACACACATACAGGGGGAGGGAAAGAGGGCTTGTGGTGGTGCTTTGCACCATCTGAAGGGCGACATCCCACCCCCTTGGCTGCTTGCCCCTTGCTGATGCGGAGGGTGTGCCATGCAGGAGCTATGTCCCCTCTTTGCAGTGGGGGCCACTCCAGTTGCCACCCAAGCAAGGATAGCTTGGTGCTTCACAGTCCAGCTGTACACAGAAGGACATAGGCTCATTGGGGACAGACGTGTGAGGAAAGTGCCAGTTGGTGGTGACATGGGACCTGCCTGTAGATGGGGGGTTAGGACACAGCCACTGGCAGACCCCGGACTCCGCCACAAGCTGGAGATCGCGGTCCCAGCCACTTCCAGGGCTTCCCCTAAGGAACTTGCTGAAGCTGAGTGGAGCGCTGCTGATTGTGTTTGCTCAGCAGAAATCCTTGCTGTTTCTTGAAGCATCTCTGTTGTTTGAGGGGCTGCTGCCACACTCTGGGGCCCAAAGGGTGGGCACCCAGGGCACGATGTTCTTAAACAAGAGAAATGAACCTGAGCCTCACAGCCTGGGAGAAATGGCCCATCAGCCCAGGAAGTCCAAATTCTCTAGGAAATCATTGGCTTATGTTAGATTACAGAAAAAACAAAAACAACTCCAGGTTTTTTACACAAATTGCGTACTGTTTTAAAGTACTTTAAAGACACTTCCATGGCTCAACACAGCTTCTTCAGGGAGTTGTTTGTTCAGGGAGCCCTGGTGCCCTCCTTAGAAGCTGGTGCCATCTATAGATGTCGCGTGGGTGGGGGCGTGTGGCCTGCCACAGGGAGGTCCTCTGTGTGGCTGTGTGGGGCCCACCTGATGGAAGTAGCCTGTCCTGGGGGGAGCTGGGGTGGGTAGGGAGTTATGGCCGGTGTCTTCCCCGCCCCCTCCTGCCGCTCGGAGAACAGCTTGTGCCATTGTACCCGCAGCTCCTTGCCAGTGACTCACATCTTACCTTAGTCTCAGTCAGTGCAGCAAGGGGTTAACCCGGGTTGGGCTGACCCTCACTCAGGGAAGACTTCACGTGATGCGTGATACCGTGATAGTGATACTGAGCAAGGCGGAAGCAAACACAGTAACTTGAGTTCCTGATTCGGTTTGTAGTGCCTGTTTGCACATTCTCTCCGGAAGTTTTCCATGCGAGACTGGGGCATGGAGCAGAAGTGGATGTCCATTCTTTTGCCTCTGCTGCTGCTTTACAATGGTAGGTGCCCATTTGTATTTCGAAGCTTCCCCCCTTTAAAGCTTGAAGCTGGAAGGCGTCCCAGAGCCGCTCTGGCCGCCGAGGAGCCACTGGAGGAACAGGTAGCAGCACCTGCAGAGTGCGAGCTGTGCTGCCCCGGGACACAGTGGATGCCTGGCGGCTCTCGCCAATGAGCGACTGGTTCGGTGGTTAAATCCTGGAAGGGCTGCAGACGCAGCTGTCTTGGAACTTGGCTGGAGGCAGCCGGCACTGCCGTCTGTGCCTCTTCCCCTGCTTCAGAAACGTTTGCTTGCAGACCCAGCACTGGGATTCCCAGGCCTGTGGGGCAGAGCGGCTGGCAGGAGCAGCCGGTGCTCTGTAATGATCACTGGGGCAATCTGTTCACTGGCTTTTTGGTCTTTTGAAAAACAAAACAGTCTTTAGTTCACTACCTCTCTTTGGCTCTGACTGAGGAGAAGGTGATGGTGAGTTCTGCCCTCGCTGAGAGGACAGGCGCCCTGTGCTGGGTGGGGTGAGCCTGCCTCCATCAGGCCCTTCTGTCCGTTGCCTTGCAGATCCATTCTTCCCGCTCTCCTTTCTGGTGAACAGCTGGTTTCCAGGCATGCTGGACGATCTCTTCCAGTCCGTGTTCCTCTGTGCCTTGCTGCTCTTTTGGCTGTGTGTGTATCACGGGGTCCGCGTCCAGGTGAGCCTCTGCCCTCGGCCCTGCCAGAGGGGGTCAGAGACCCCGTCCTTCTGGTCCACACTCTGGTGACAGCCCTTACAGCCAACTTCTCCCTGAGACTCTGTCTTCAGCCTCCGTCAGCAGAAGAATGCATGCTGTGAAGAAATGATTGGAGCGTCTGTGACCTAGTGTGGTCTACCAGGAGTTAATGGTTTGCTAGAATTACTAACTTATTTCTTACCTTTTTTTTTTTTTTTTTAGGGAGAAAGGAAGTGTTTGACTTTCTATTTGCCTAAATTCTTCATTGTTGGACTATTGTGGTTGGCTTCTGTCACACTGGGAATATGGCAGACGTGAGTAATTTTGTTATGTGTGAAGCCTCAGGCATGGAAAGCATTTGATAAAGGTGGACAGATCCGAAGTCTCAGTGTATTTTGTGAACCCATCTGGAAGGGAATCTGTCACCAGGGTGACTTGATAGCGTGACTTGAACTGAGGATTCATTTCAGCCTGACTGGCATATAGAAAACACAGTTCTAGTCCCAGCTGGAAAATGATAAAGACCACGCATGCTGTTTTAGATTTCTCCTTCAGAGTGGCAAAGACATCATCGTCTGTAGGAATGGGACTCAGGGGTCCTGGCTCCCCCTCCCCCCAGAAGCTTTAGTTTCTCCCTGCGCTCGCATCCGTGAACTCCCCATCCCTGCTTCAGCTTCCTGGGCTTATGGTAAATAGTGGTTTTGCCCTATAAAATGGGGCCACCACAGAAGCCTCACGTGGTCACAGCTCGATGCACCTGAGTAGGAATTTCTGCAGAAACGAGTTCCATTCCAGGGTTATGATTTTGGCCTTTGGCACATTGGACTCCACGGCCCAGTAATGACAGCACTCAGCCCACCTCGTCTCCTTGCCCTGACCCTGCCTCCTCAGCTACCCGGCTTCACTTTAAAATGAGTTGCATGGAAGTCAGCACTGACTCTTATAGCTTTCTTTATGTGCTTGTCTATTCCCAGCACTCATATGTGCTGTTGAAAAGGTGCCAGAAAACCGTTCTTGACATTGCAGGAGAGGTAGTATAGGGACTTTTTGTAACAAAATACTGCATAGACAACTGCAGGCAAACAGTTTAGTAGTGCTGGATGCATTTCCAATGGGAAATTTAGGATTACTTTTTAAAAATCTTACTGTTGGTTAGCAAGTAGTTTATGTTAATAATATTTATTTGTTTGTTTGTTTATTTGTCATCCTGACACCCAACATGGGGCTTGAACTCACGACCCCGAGATGAAGAGTTGCATACACTACCCACCGAGCCAGCCAGGCACCTCTGTTAAAAGATTTTTGTAAAAAGCCAAATGAAAGTATACAATGAAAAGCTAATCATTGATCTATGATTTTTCATAATATTGTATTTTCAGAGTTAATGAATTACATGATCCAATGTACCAGTATCGAGTTGACACAGGAAATTTTCAGGTAAGGATTATTAATGATGCCTGAGGGTTTGTTTTTTTTTTTAATGTTATTTTTTAAAATTCCTGAATTTTGTAACTTAAATTGTGCTGCTGACATGAGCTTGCTAACTGGCTAGGAGAGACTATAGAATGTTCATGGGTGCAAAATTTGGAAACATTTGTGAGTAGGATGAAAAATAAGCTTTTAAAAACAAAGTGGTCAGGGCACCTGGGTGACCCAGTCAGTTAAGTGTCTGCCTTCAGCTCAGGTCGTGCTTGGGGTCCTGGGATTGAGCCCCCATCAGGCTTCCTGCTCAGCAGGGAGTCTACTTCTCCCTCTGCCTCTGCAGATCCCCCTGCTTGTCTCTAAAAGAAAAAAGATTTTTTTTATTTATTTGAGAGAGAGAGAGAGAGAGAGCGAGAAGGAGTGGGGGGCGGGGAAGGGCCGAGAGACAGGGAGAAGCAGACTTCCCGCTGAGCAGGGAGTCTGATGCGGGGCTCCATCCTGGGACTCCAAGGTCATGATCTGAGCCCAAGGCAGATGCTGAACTGACTGAGCCACCCAGGCGCCCCAACAGATAAAATCTTAAATAAAAAAAGTTTGAAAGACTGTTTGGTAGAAATTGCCCTTGCTTGGAAGGCGGTTGTCTGGTGTGAAACGAGCATTCTTCACCTAGTACGTCTTTTTGCTAAATGTCCAGACTAGTTTTCCAGGACTAAGGTAATATTTGTTTATAAACACTAAAATTCTTTTTAAAAGGAGGAGGTCTTGGGGCACCTGAGTGGCACAGCTGGTTAAGCATCTAGCTCTTGGTTTCAGCTCAGGGCATGATCCCAGGGTCCTGGGATTGAGCCCCACCCCCACATCTGTAGGGCTCCCTGCTCAGCGGGGAGTCTGTCTGTCCCTCTCCCTCTGACCCTTCCCTCACACACACACTCCTGGTGTCACCGGCTCTCTCTCAAAGAAATAAATAAAAAATATTTTTTAAAAAAGTTGTCGCTCCCATTCCTTGGTTTATGGTTGTGTCAGATTTTAGGACCACTGGAGAGCGATTAAGCAAACGTTTTTGTTCATTTAATTCTCTCAAGTCGAGAAAGGTTTCCAAGCGAATGAATGGAGTGGCCCGGCTGGCTTTTGTTGGCCTGCAGGCCCGGCAGCCACAGAGCCCAGCACTCTGGGTGATGCTGTGCTCTCACCAGTTTAGAATACTTTGTACTTTTGAAAAAGGGGTCCAGTGTCTTTATTTAACACAGAGGTCTGCAAATGGCAGTCAGCTCTGAGCGTGGCTTTCTCTCGAGTCTCCAGGTTTCTTGACATTCCTTGGCATCTCGCAGGGCAGCGCCTCCTGGGCACAGCTGGCTGCTGAGCCCGGGTGTGGATGTGCGAGGGGCCGGGGGCCAGAGGGAGCCCTGGGAGGTGTCTAGGAGGCAGGCTTCCAGCAGGACCATCCCGGAGGCACAGAGTTGAGTCCTGAGCTTAGGTGATGTCCAACATTTCTCTGGACACTTTGCAGAGCTTTCATGAAGTGGTAGAATATATGGTTCTTTATGGGACTGGCCTCTGAGAAAGAGGGAGGTTCGGTGAATGGTGGTGTCTTGAAAGATGTGTCCCTTATGTTGAGATGACGCATGTCAGAGCAAGTAGTATGAGCACCTGATTCTTAGCCAGGTTTCAGCAGGGGAGTGCCAGTGGCCTTTCCATCCCGTTATTTAGAAGTCTGAGGAGTTCTGAAGGTTGCTCAGTGTATGCCTTATGAGCAGTGTGCCATGGTCTTGGTCCTCAAATCATATAGGACCTCGTGAGGGAGAAAATGCTTAGCAGAAAGTACAGAGCCGCGTGCAGTGTCCTGCCAGCTGTGTCCATAGGGACAGTGGGCCCAAGTTACTGGGGGGCAGAAGAGGGTTCTTTATTTGTGTTTTGTTCTTTCTTAGCCTTATAATGCTTTAATAAGTTTTTTGGGGGTAGGGGTGCGCCTGGAGCTGGAGAGGAGGGGAGGCATGCTGGGCCCGGGAAGGGAGGTGCTATTGCAGACTTGTGTGGGGCCACAGGCAGAGGAAGCCATGCAGGAGACGTGGGTCAGGGCAGGCTCAGTGGGGGCTGTGCCTGAGGGGGGCACTGGACACCCCTGGAAGGCTTGCGGCCATGTGTGTGAGGGGCTGGGCCTCAGAGCAGCCTTTTCTCCTTGAGGGCATGACCCTAAAGAAAGGGACAGGGGGAGCGGCTTTGACATATTCTCAGGGAAGATTCTGCAGACCTCAGTGACAGATCATATGGGGGGGCTGTCGGTTGAGTGTGACTCCCCGGGTCTAGATAAGACAGTACAGGTGTGTGTTCATCTGTTAGAGCTTTTGTCTGGTCCAGTCCCCTCATTTTTCATGTGAGGAAACTGAGGGCAGTCAAGGGTCTTGTCCGAGGTCACACGGGGCCAGTGCCTGGGCCAGTGCCCCAGCTCCCTGGACAGCCGGCGGGTCAAACCTGTGCTCCTGCCCCCCCCCCCCCCCGCCCCGAGTCCTCTGTTTTCCCTCTGCGGAAAGGGTACTGCTGCGGCCCCTCCTAAGGGGTCGTGCGGGTGGAACTGATCACGAACAAGAAGCCCTTGGCCGGCACTCAGACTTGAGCAAGGCAGCCGTCACCGTGGTTATGGTCACCTCTCCCCTTCTCAGTGGCCAGAGACCTCCAGAAAACTGAAAAAAGCTGAAGACCCCCCCCCGGTGTACCGAGCATCTGCCACATCCCAGGCCCTGTGCCAGGGGCTTTCCGTGTGTCATGGAAGGAGCTTGGATTCCAGCTCACGTGACCAGCAAGGGCTGGGGCTGTCCCTGGGGGAGCCATCTGTGCTCACAGGATGAGAGGCCGAGTCGAGATAAGCAAGTCGCAGTGGTGGGAACAAGTCTGTGTTATGGAGTGACCTTCAGGATTCTGAGCTCCTGTTAAAAATGTTCGGCTCGGGACGCCTGGGTGGCTCAGTTGGTTGAGCAGCTGCCTTCGGCTCAGGTCATGGTCCCAGCGTCCTGTGATCGAGTCCCACATCAGGCTCCTTACTCGGCAGGGAGCCTGCTTCTTCCTCTGCCTCTGCCTGCCACTCTGTCTGCCTGTGCTCTCTCCCTCTCTCTCTCTCTCTCTCTGACAAATAAATAAATTAAAAAAAAAAAAAATGTTCGGCTCCCCCGCTTGGGGGTGTTGGGAGGAGCAGCAGTTCTTGTTCAGCAGCCCCTGTTCTTATTCACTTGCCCATCTCGTGTGGTTCTAGGGAATGAAGATTTTCTTCATGGTCGTGGCAGCTGTGTATGTTTTATACCTTCTGTTCTTGATAGTGCGGGCCTGTTCTGAGCTACGTCACATGCCTTATGTAGGTGAGTGCCCCATGACGAACGGCCTGAGGTGAGGAGGGCCAGGAGCCGACCTCACACAGTGGGAGGAGTGGCTGGAGTCCACCCAGCGAGAGGCCTGACCTGGATGGGGACCTGTCCCACTCCCTCATGCTGGGGGGCCACAACAGGGCCAAATGGGTAACTCTGGGCCTCAGACAGTGCCTCAGGCCAGCACTGGAGGGAGGCCTGTGGGGTGGAGGGCCCCTGGGGCCCTGGGTGCCAGTGTGGCTATTGGAGCTGCCCGGATCCTTCCAGAATTGTACCCAGTGGAGGATGTGGCCGGGGCTGTTTTCCTAGTCCCAGGTCAGGGCAACTCACCTGATCTCCTACATTCTTCTCCCTTGATCTGTCACAACCAAATAGCAATGGCCACGGTCTCTCTGGGGACCCTCCTTGACTCTGGGGAGGTGGGAATAGCCTTTCTTCTGGCCTTCAGGTGCACACAGGCTTAAAGTCCAGAGGGAGGAGGGGTTTTGTTCAGGAGGCTTTGTTTATTTTTTGTCTTTATTTTTAAGCTTCCTGAGATGAGAGTGGAATTTACTTCCGAAGTGATTAAATGGGGTATTTGTTTCTTTTTCAGATCTCAGGTTAAAATTTTTGACTGCATTGACTTTTGTAGTGCTCGTCATTAGGTAAGAAGAATTTATTTCTTGAAAGAAGTGAAACAGCGCATTTGTATTTTCCTGTCATGAATATCTTTTCTTCCCTTTTACAGAGCTCATTTTAGGGCATGTCTAGCCAGATCTGTTCATTAGGTCAGGGGGA
>PISX010009918.1:0-72864 GCA_004024625.1 Mellivora capensis | reverse complement strand
AATGAAGTATATGGAAATGTGTCAACATTTGGAAGATCTATATAACTCAGCAAACCAGTATTTTTCAAATGGCCAGTGAGAGGCATTACAAAAGAGCCATTCTATCCAAGATGGACCAATGGATTTTATTGTAAAAGTACAAAGAGTTCACTCAATTCTGTTTAGTATAAAATAGATATAATAATGCATACCTGACAGAGTTGTTATTAATAAATGTGATATCATGTATAGGTACATGGTATATAGGATCAGCACAAGATTCTTTTGTCTGGTTTATTCTAACAAATCAAGAATTAATGTCAAGACAGAAAGAGATCAAATTTCCATGATGATAAACCATCAGACAGACACTGGAGTGTGCTTCTCTGGTCTTTAGTGAACTGTGACTTTAGTGAACTTCACTAAAGGGAACTTTAGTGAACAATTTTGCCTTAACTTTTGTTTTCAAGGGCTATTTTAACTAGTTTCAGTTATTTTTTTTAAGATTTTATTTATTTATTTGACAGACAGAGATCACACGTAGGCAGAGAGGCAGGCAGAGAGAGAGGAGGAAGCAGGCTCCCTGCTGAGCAGAGAGCCCGATGTGGGACTCGATCCCAGGACCCTGGGATCATGACCTGAGCCGAAGGCAGAGGCTTTAAACCACTGAGCCACCCAGGCGCCCCATAGTTTTAGTTATTTTTTAAGAAGAGACCATGTTAGTGTCTTGGCCTATATGTAAATGGAATGTTTTGAAAATGATTTTTGCTTTATTTAGTGGGCAATATAAGCCTAGTGATTGGAAGTTAACATAGGAGCTCCAAAGTAGCACATTTTTCTAATGAGATTCTTGTGGGAATCTCTTTGGTAAGTCCTCTCAAAGGTTGAGATGATGAGAATCTTTCACATATTTATGTGAATTAACTTAATCATATTGTGTTTGTGTTTTTAAAACCTTGTAAAACTAAAGACATGAGAATATTTGGAGGTCAGTCTGTGGGAGAAAGGAAAGATTATTTAGAGAATTTATGGGGAATCAGAAGAAGCTGAAGTAGGATTTATAGAATCAAAATGCAGCTATCCTTTTTTCTGGAGAGAAAGGAATGTATTCGGGTATATGAAGAAAGGTGTTAAAGACATGGTTTCCACAGTTTAAGTTTTTACCTTAAGCACTGAATTCAAACTTTATTCTCATTTCTTCAGCATTTAAACTGCTTTGGCGCTGTGTTTTACAAGCTAGGATCCCTACCTCCTAACCCCTCTGGGGAATTTGGCCACTTTAGATAGGCTGAAGTGAATTGAACAGATCAAATTCTACATTACAATTATATTCATCTAACTTTGGGATCAAATAACCATCATTTTACTTTTTGTCTTTGAGGAACATGTAGGTTTGTATTTAATTTTATTTGCAATGTCTAGAGGCACAGTAATGGAGGTATTTTACAATGAGAAAATGAAATAAGCTATAAATAAACACATTCGTCACTGTTGGTGAGTGAATTCTACACTTATATATTGTTAAACTAATGGCTCTGAGTGAATATATTAGGCCTAGTGAAAAATCAAAGACTGAAATTCTATTAAAGCTCAATTTATTGTACTTTCAGACAAACCCTTTAAATAGCTGTGATCTTCCATTTAATTTGTATTGTGTGGTGGATAGTGGTGCTGGTTTTTTGTTGTTGTTGTTGTTGTTGTTGTTCCTCTTAAATGACAATGTGCTATCTGTTGGCATTTTTAGCCTGCTACTTTAATATGCATAAATCCCATTATATTCTATGGTTGATGCTTTTAAGATGAGATGGTGGCTTCACTGACCTATTTGTTGATTTATTTTAGCAACGGAGAAAGTATCAGACCATTGAAGTTGGATCCTATTAATCTTGGCTTGCCTTCTATCTTTTTCCTCTGTAATTTTTATTCTTACAGCTGAAAAAGAAAGCGTGCTACCAAGTATGCATAGAACAAAAAAATCTTTTAAATTGGATGTGAATCACAGTTTGGAAATTGATTGTATTTCATGGCTGTGGGATAATGAAAAACTGTTTTAAAACACATTTATCCCACTTGCTTGAAAGATTCTGTATCATATTAACTTGAAAGTTTTTGAGATCTAAGTTTTTCTTTCTTTTTAAATAGATATTTATACACCCAGGAAATAGCATGCAATGTTACTTTGGGAGAAGTTAACCGATATAGGTTTTAATAAATAGATTTTAATTTTTCAAGAAAATAATTGGTTAAATATAAAGATGCATCTTATAACTAACTGACCATTGGGAAAAGGTTGTTCTAAACTTGGCCTTTTGCTTCTGTTCTTTTTTGCTCACATTTTTTTGGGAAAACTTTTGCAATAAAAATTACAAACAAGGTTGAAATTTGTATCTAAAATATTGTAACCTTCATTAGAATAGAAATTCAGATGGGAAGCACATAGAGACTCCTGTACTAGCATCTTATAAAAATGTAAAAGTACTTTTACAGGTAAAAGAAAATTAAGTCTTTAAAAAAAAACTAATGATTTGAATTAAAATAGAAGTATTAACCACAGTTTCTGTCTGCCGTATCTGAAAATGTGTAAGTATGATTTAGGGTTTTTACTGACTCTGGCATTATTCAGTGTTTTAAAAGCAATCAAGCATTGAAAATTGTAATTTATTGTAAAACTATCTATTTGTTTATTTATTTATTTATAAATCAGCATTTATCAGTCATTTACGGTTTTAGTTACTGATTGCTGTGTAACAAATTAGCGCCAAATACAGCAGCTTAACCCACAAACATTTATTATTTCACAGTTTGTAAGAGTCAGGAATATGAAAGAAACTTAGATGATTGTAGCTTAAGATCTCTTAAAAGGTTGCATTCAGGATGTTAGCTACAGCAGGAATAATCTGAAGGCTTGGCTGAGCTGAAGGATCCATTTCTACACTCATTCACATGGCAGTAGTAGGAAACATCAATTTCTCATGTGGTTCTATTCACAACATGACAGTTACCTTTTCCAAGATTGGATGATCCAAAAGAAAGAGAGTATGTCTAAAACAAAAGCTACAGTGTCTTATATGACCTAATCTTGGTGGTAACATCTATCCTTCCATTTGGAAGTATACAACAAACCTTGGTACAATGTAGGGTGTGAATACCAAGAGGTGTAGGCCCATTGGGAGCCATATTCAAGGCTCATTTCTACATCTGTGTAATCCCCAGGATGCTAAGCACTAGACACAAATATGGATATTACTCAGACTTCCATCCTTAATATAATTTTTATGACAGATAATGAATTTTGGATCAGATTATTTCTTGTTGTTCTGATAATACTTCTAGTTACCGCACAAAAACACTCATGTATGTAAAAATCAATTTCCTTTATAATGTTTTATATCCAAAGGAATACTTTAGCATGATTTAGGATATACATCCTCAGAGAATAATTGAAGACCAAAAAATTCTAGTATTTTCTTTTCCTATCTTAAAGATTATTTATTTATTTATTTGAGAGAGAGAGAGAGAGAGAGTATGAGTGAGAGTGCATAGCAGGGGGAGGGACCGAGGAAGAGAGCTAGAAGCAGACTCCACTGAGCAGGGAGCCTGACTTGGGGCTTGATCCCAGGGTCCTGGGATCAGATCCTGAGCCTAAGGCAGATATTTAACTGACTGAGCCACCCAGGTTCTGCTTTTCCTATTCTAAAATGTTAAGCCACACAAGTCAAAATTACTAAGTGAGAGGTTCATGGCAAAATGAACGAAGCAATTTCTTGGTTACATTTTATTTTTTAGGTGAGTGCCAAATTATTCAATAGCTTCTTTCAATCTCAGCTTAAAATCTTCCATTGCCTGAGAAGCTGTTAAATTTGTTCAGTTAGTAAATTAATTCAAAGACTAATCCATTTGTCTACAAAGTCCCCATCTTCTCCAAAATATGATTACAAGCAAGATGGTTCATGCAAATAAAGTTTCTTTAAATTTGCTGTTCCATGTCTATTTCTATTTTTACAAACATTGATTAAATAACTATTACAAGTAAGAGACCGTACACTATAACTTCAAACAACAAAAACCTGCTTGCAGCTATGTAAGAAAAAATGGGAGAATTTATTATAAGGACATTGGAGAATGTCAGTGGAATACAGGAAAGAGTTGTGCATCCTTGCCTCTGGCAGGAGACTCACCTCTGATTTATGCCTTTCTCTACATTTTTGTTTTGTTGTTTTATGTATAGTTTGGAAAAGGCTTCTGAAAGGTTCTGCATTTTACCTATCATCTGTCCAACCATAAGCATAAAGACTGATTAAATCTCATAGCTCCAGTTCCAAATTCACAGAGAAAGACCTTAGTCCCATCTGGTTGAGTTGTTTATCTCTCTGTTCTTCAAATAAGGTTGACAGACTGAATGGTCCAGTTTTTGTCTGATTGATTCTGGACTAAACAAATTTGATAGGCTGGTATCATGTTTGTGAATCTATCTTCCTTCAATCATGTGAATGCAGGTCAGGAGGTTTCTTCCCAGAAAAATTTTGGTGGATAATAGTTTTCTCATTTGGGCATTCTATGGTTTCATAAATGTCTAGCTAGTTTTCTTATTCAATATGGCATATTCTCTTTGTGTTGGGTTCTTCTCATTTTCTCCTCTTTATCTCCTCTCTCCAATTTATAAGTATTTTATTTAAGGTAATATCATGTGCCAAGATTTTCTTTATTTATGTTGACAAGGGTTTTTTGATTTTGACTGTTCTACGCAATGGCAAATTAAACAAATTTGTTAAAATTAAAAGCCTAGTATAAAATATATATTATGTTACTATTAAAATACTACAGAAAAAATAGTAACTTTATTATTTTTTTTAAATTTTTTTAAAAAATTTATTTATTTGTCAGAGAGAGAGGGAGAGAGAGCGAGCGAGCACAGGCAGACAGAGTGGCAGGCAGAGGCAGAGGGAGAAGCAGGCTCCCTGCCGAGCAAGGAGCCCGATGTGGGACTCGATCCCAGGATGCTGGGATCATGACCTGAGCCGAAGGCAGCCGCTTAACCAACTGAGCCACCCAGGCGTCCCAATAGTAACTTTAAATAAAACATTTTATTCCAAAAAAGTTTTATTTATTTTAATTATCAGTATGTTTTCTTTAATTTTTTAATAGTCCAGTCTCATTTGGTTATACATTGCAGAGCTAACTTAAGTGAAAAAGAGAAATTGATTGGAAGCATAGCATAAGGTCTCAGAAAGCCAAAGGAGATTTATCCAAGGATAGAAACTTGAAAGTCTACCTACTAACTGTCTGTCTTTCAATCTTTGGATTAGTAGAATTTTGCTTTTCTTTCCTGTTTCCTACTCTCCATCTCCCATCTCTGAACTCTGTCTCATTTTCAAGTTTGGCCTAGTTTTCACAGCCTTGTTATACATATGGCTAAAATGGATATTTCCCCAGGTCCTAATATTACATGTCCTCAGTCCAGATGACATCAGAAACATTTGAAAGTGTAACATATCCAAATACCTAGAAGAAAAAATCTGATTGTTTTATTTTGAGACATTGCCTCCATTTATTATCAATGATGGTGTCAATTAACAGAGTTTTTTGGTTTTTTTTTTTAACACATTTATTGAGGTGTAATTGACAACAAACCATACATATTTAAAGTGTACAGTTTGTTAAATTGTGATGTATGTGCGTACCATGAAACTATCATTGGAATCAAATAAAGAACACACTCATTTTCTCTAATAGTTTCTTACTGCCTCTTGGTAATCCCCCCTGCCCACAGAATCTTGCCCCTTCCTTCAGAAACTGCAGATATGTTTTCTATCACTATAGATTAGTTTTCATTTTCTAGAATTTTATATAAGTGAAATCATAAAGTGTGTACTTTTTAAATTTGTTTTTCTTCACCCAGAATAACTGTTTTGAGAGTCATCTGTGTTGTATCAGTAATTTTTTTCCACATAAAGAAGCATTTATTGAAGTTTAACATGAAAGCATGCAAATGAAATTTGTATAAACACAAATCCACATTGAGTCATAGCATAGAGAGCAACCCAAGAGGTATATAAGCAGCAACAGTAACAAAAAGAAGGAAGAGGTGCTGCAGTTGGTTTATGAGGTGATAATAGGGGTCATGGACAAGACCAGAGCCAAAACTGAAACCAAGGCTTTAACCAAAAATTTCTTCCAACTGTTGGATAATATTCCATTTTATGAATCTATTTCAGTTTTTTCTTTTGTCTCTTTTCTTAAACTGAAGTATAACTGAAAGATAGTTTCATGATTATTCAATATTTAGTTTCATGAATATTAGTTTCATGATTATTCAATATTTGTATATATATTGCAAAATGATCCCCACAATGAGTCTGTCCCCATATATTTTTAACAAAATTTTTTTCTTATGATGAGGACTTTTAAGGTGTATTTTCTTGGCAACTTTCAAATATACAATAGGGTCATTAACTAAAGTCACCACATCATGTACTACATTCCCAGGGTCTATTTCTTTTGAAACCGCAAGTTTTTACGTTTTGACCCTCTTCACCCATTTCACACACCCTCTACCTCTGCCTTTGGCAACCACCAGTCTGTTCTCTATCTATGAGCTTTGTGTTATATTTTGTTTTACTATTGAGTTCTATGAGTTCTTTCTATAGTTTGGTTAGTAACCCATATAAGCCATTGCATGATTTCTCCTATTGAGTAGGTTGCTTTTTCATTTTGTTGATTTCCTTGCTGTTCAGAAGATTTCTGGTTTGATTTTGTCCCACTTGTTTCTTGTTGCTTTTGCTGCCTTTGTCTTTGAAGTCAGATCCAAAAATTCATTGCCACACCTGATAAGGAGCTTACTGCCTAGGTTTTCTTCTAGGAGTTTTTTGGTTTCAGGTCTTATATTCAAGTCTTTAATCTATTTTGAGTAAATTTTTGTGTGTGGTATAAGATAGTGGACTAGTTTCATTCTTTTGCATGTGGCTGTCCTGTTTTCCCAACATTTATTGAAGAGATAGTCCTTTTCCCATTGTATATTCTTGGCTCCCTTGTGATAAATAAATTGACCATAAATGCATGGATTTATTTCTCAGATCTCCCTTCTATTCTACTGATCTATGTGTGTGTTTTTATGTCAATACCATACGGTTTTGATTACAATAATCTTATAATATAGTTTGAAATCAGGGATCATGATGCCTCCAGAACTATTTTTCTTAATCAAGATTACTTTGGCTATCAGAGTCTTTTGTAGTTCCATACAAGTTTTAGGATTATTTGTTCTACTTCTATGGAAAACACCATTGGAATTTTGATAAGGATTGCATTGTTTCTGTAGATGTCTTTGGATAGTATGGACACTTTAACAATATTAATTCTTTTAATCCATGAACACTGACTATCTTTCCATTTATTTGTGTCTTCAATTTCTTTCATCAAAGTCATAGTTGTTAGTGCACAGCTTTTTACCCCCTTGGTTAGATTTATACTTTGGTATTGTCTTTTTTTTTTTTTTTTTAAGATTTTATTTATTTGCCAGAGAGAGAAAGAGAGAGAGAGAGAGAGAGAGAGAGAGCAGGCAGAGAGGCAGGCAGAGGCAGTGAGAGAAGCAAGCTCCCTGCTGAGCAAGGAACCTGATGTGGAACTTGATCCCAGAACCCTGGGATCATGACTTGAGCCGAAGGCAGTGGCTTAACCAACTGAGCCACCCAGGCGTCCCTGGTATTGTCTTTTTGATGCAAATAGAATTGCATTCCTAATTTGTCTTTCTGATAGTTTGTTATTAGTATAGAAACACAATCATTTACCTCTTGATGGGCTTTTAGATTGTTTCTTCTTTGGGATTATTACAAATAAAGCCTCTTTGAGCATCTATATACAAGTCTTTATATGGATATATGCTTTTATTTCTCTTAGAATGTAATGAATAGATCTTATGGAGGTATATATTCAATTATTTAAGAAACTTTCAAGTTTTTTCCTAAAAGTGGTTGTACTATTTTATATTCCCAGAAGCACCATATAAAATTCCAGTTCCTCTAATCCTTGTCAATTCTTGGTATGATCCATTTTTTTAAATTGTAGCATTCTAGTATGTGTGGGATAGTACCATGATGTGCTTTTAATTTGCATGTGTGTAAATACTAATGATGTTGAACATTTTTTCATGTGCTTATTTTCTGTCCATATATTGCTTTTGTGATGTGTTTCTAAATATATTTTGTCCATTTTTAAATTGGATTGTTTTCTTATTGAGTGAAGAATTCTATATATATTCAGGATATAAGTCCTTTACTTTTGTGTATATGGTGTGTACATACTTTCTTCAAAGGTATGACTTGTATTTTTAATCTTTTATTTTTTGATGACTGAAAGTTTTAAATTTTGATTAATTCCAATTTTCAATTTGTATATGTATCATGCTTATACTTTAAGAACTATTTGCATAACCCAAAGTTGCAACAGTTGTCTCAAATATTTTCTCTAGAAGTTTTTAGTTTTAGATTTACTTTTTGAATTATATGATTTCTTTCAAGTTAATTTTATATTTGATAATTAAGTTCCATTATCTTGCAAAGTGATATCTAGCTGTGCCAGCACCATGTTTTGAAAGGCTCTCAATTTACTACTGAATTATCTTTGTAAAAAATCAGTTTTTTTAAAAAAATCGTTTTTTTATAGATGTGTGGATTTATTTTTGAACTCTATTACATACCACTGATTATTGTGCTTATAGCCCTGCAAATACTACACTATCTGGATTATTGTATCTTTGTAATAAATCTTAAAACCAAGTAAAGTTAGTCTTTCAAAACTGTTCTTATTTTTATATTTGTTTTTCTTAATCTAGTCCTTTGCATTTCCATGCAAATTTTAAAACCAGTTTTGACAATTTTTATTAAAAGAAAACAGATAGGATTTTGACTAGGATTGTATTTGAGGAAAAATAACAGGTCAATTTGAGTAAAAATGACATCTCTTTTTTTTTTTTTAATTTTATTTATTTATTTTACAGAGAGAGAGAGCACAAGCAGGCAGAGAGGCAGGCAGAGAGAGGAGGAAGCAGGCTCCCTGCTGAGCAGAGAGAGCCTGATGCAGGGCTGGATCCCAGAGTCTTTAACCCATTGAGCCACCCAGGCACTCCAAATGACATCTTCTTTAAAAAATATTTTATTTGTTTGAGAGAGAGAGGGAGAGCATGAGCAGAGGAGTGACAGAAGGAGAGGCAGACTTCCGGTGAGCACAGAGCCTCCAAAGGGCTCCATATCACCAGGCTCAATCCCGGGACCCTGAGATCATGGCCTGAGCCAAGTTAGATGATTAACTGACTGAGCCACTAAGGCTCCCTAAAAATGATATCTAAACAATATTGTGTCTTCCAAACTATGAATGTAGTATATCTCTTCATTTACTTTAATTTCTCTGAACAATGTTTTGTGATTTTTAAAATAATTATTAATTTTATTTAAATTTATTCTTCAGGAAGCTATAAAAAATGAGCGCATTAGTTTTTTTAATTTATGTTATGTTAGTTACCATACAGTACTTGATTAGTTTTTGATATAGTGTGATTTTTAATTAATATTATAATTATAGTTTTGAATATAGCTCTTTCACATTTTCTGTCCTATTTATACTCAACTATTTCACATATTTGATGCTATTATAAATAGTATTATGTTTTTAATTTAAATTCTAGTTGAGTTTCACTAGTATATGCAATTAATTTTTACATATTGATCTTGTATCCTACAATTATGCTAAAATCATATATTAGTTCTAGTAGCTTTTTTGACTATTCCATTGGATTTTCTGCATAGATATTCATATCATCTGTGCGAGATACTTTTGCTGCATCAAATCTGGATGCCTTTATTTCTTTGTATTGCCCTTTTACATGTGTTAGAAGCTACTGTAAAATCTTGAAAAGAAATGGAGATAGCAGACATCTTTATTTTGTTCTCATTCTTAAGAGGGAAAGAATTTGTTCTTTTGCTATTAAGTTTAGTTAGCTGTAGGTTTTTGTAGATGCTTCATATCAGGTTAAAGAAGTTTCTTTCTGTTCCTACTTTACTGAGAGTTCTTATTTGAAATATATGTTGGACTTTGTCATTTTTTTATAAAATGGTGAATTACACTGCTTGATTTTTGAATGCTAAACCAACTCTGCATTTCTAAGATAAACTGAATTAAAATATTATGTATTATTCTTATGTACTGTTAAATTCATTTTTAAAATTTGCTTGTGATTTTTGAACTGAAATATGAGAGATATTTACCAGTAGTTGTCTTTCTTTTCTTTTTTCTTTTTTTTTTTTTTAGGGGTGGGTAATGTCTCTGTCTGGTTTTGGTACTTGGGTCATTTTGACCATAAAGAATGAGTTGAAAAGTGTTCCTTCTATAAATTTTCTGGAAAGTTTATGTAGCTTAGGTATTCTTTCTTGTTAAATGGTAGGGAGATTTTACAAATGAAGCTATCTATTCCTTGAGTCTTCCTGGTGAGGTTTTAAACTACAAATTCAATTTCTCTAATGAATAATAGTCTAATTATCTTTTTCTTTTTGACCTAGATTTAGTATTTTTGCTTCTTTTGATAAATTTATCTATTTCACCTAAAGTTGTCAAACTTAACTGACATAAAATTTTTCATAATTTTCCTTTATTATTCTAATACTTATAGAATCCATAGTAAATGATGTCCTATCTTCCATTCCTGATATTATTAGTGTCTTCTCTCTTTTTCCCCTAATCAGTTTTGATAGACTGATTTATTATTTATTATATATTATTATTTTCAATGTATCAGCTTTTGGTTGCCTTGATTTTTCTCATTTGTTTTTCTGTTAATTTCTACTCTGATCTTTACTATTAATTTCATTAATTTCCACTCTGATCTTTACTATTTCCTTTCTCCTATTTATTTTGTAAGCTTCTTCTTGTTTTCTAGTTTCTCAGAGCAGAAGTTGAGATAATTGATTTGAGATCTATCTTCATTTCTAATGTAGGAATTTAGTAGGACTGTAAAATTTTCCATAAGTAATGATTTATTTGTATTCTAGTAATTAAATGTCAATTTGAATGGGCTACAGTTCCAAATCATTCAAAAGTTAATTTAGGTATTGCTGTGAATAGATTATTGCAGATGTAGTTAAAATCCCTAATCTGTTAATTTTAAAGAAGATTATCCTGTATTATCTGAGTGCCTGATTGAAAGAGTTGAAAGACGTTAAAAAGAGGAATGAGGTTTCCCCTTAAAAGAGAAATTCTGTGACCAATAGTTATAGTTTCTGCTTGTACTCAGAGTTTTATATTGATCGTCATCTTCCTTTTCTAAATGCCTGCTTCAGTAATTTTGGACTTGCTCAGCCAGCTCCACAACCGTATAAAGTAATTCTCTGAAATCTCTCAATCTCTCTATGACTCTCTCTAGAGAGAGACATAAATAGAGAACATATATAAATTCTTAACCTTCATTCTTGACAATAGTTAATATTTGGAAACAGTTGATTCTTTGGGTCATACTTTTAGGATTTTTTTTTTTTTTTAAAGATAGGACTGGAACAGTGCTTAGTTTACAGCTAACAGTTCCCCACAACTAAAGCAAAATCTTTCTGTATTCACCAGTGTCCCATGAATCATGATGTTTTCCCATCTGTATTGTGGAAACAGACACTATCACCAGACTTGTATGAGCACTGAGCATTGTTACCTCTAATCCTTTCAGATGATTCTGTTCCTGCCTCAGTTGCATATATTATGCATACACTTGTCACGTACTCATATATGCTGTGCATACCTGAAACCCTCTAGTGTTCTCTATGCTTCATGATAGTGCCAAAACCACCACCAATTTTCTTTTCCCTTTGCTTTCTTCCAGTATTCAATACCATATTGAGCTAAAAATGCCTCCCGGCCTTTCTTGTAGCTAAAGGTGATCTGGTTCAAAGCAATGAAATGTAAGTAAAAGTTCTGGGTGGATGGTAGGTAGCCTAATCTGCACCAGGTAGTCTGGTGCAGATTAGGCTGGCATGACTCATTGGCTTTGTCCTTTCTTCTTTTTCAAGCCTAAACCAGTAACGTGGTGCCTAGAAATGCAGTAGCCATCTAGTGACTGTACATAAAAGGTAAGAGTGGTAATCAGGAAGATTAATATTCTTGTGCAGCTGTATCATTCTATAGTATTGAACTCCAAACTTATAAATTTTTATGTGAACTAAAATAAACTACTAAAATAAAAGTCATTGTGGTTTTTTTTTAATTTGTTTTTTGCTATTTCTAGTCCAATATTATTCTGATAGATATAATCCCTTTTTTATGGCCAGACCAAAAAGGTCATGTAGGAATATCACTCAGGAAGTGTGGACTATCTAATCTCATTTCAATCCAAGTGGCATTGACTATGTCACTGGCTATTGGAACAGATCACTGTGACTGACAGGCAAGATCCTCACACCCCACTTACAGGGAGTGATGATAGTGAGTAATGCAAAAGTCATTCTCTTTTGGGAAATTAGGATAAAGAAAATACTAGTGTTACACATTTTTTGTTTTGTGTGTTTTTACATCCCATAAATTTTATATTTACCACACTGTTAAGTACTAACTTCTTGAAAATTTGCCATGCAAGAATGTGAGCACCAGTAATAAAATGTTCTACTTTACTATACAAATACTCTAACATGTTTCTATAAAATATCAATATAACACTTTATTTCATGCTTTATTATTGTTAGGGATGTATTTCATGAAAATTTCAAAGAGGATTATTCTCAGTATGACCTGGATAAAAGAATCCTGAAAGATAAAACTATCTAGTTGATTGCATCTTGCTGTCTAAATTAGGTGTCAATGGGTTTCATTTCACATAGAGAAAACCTTCATGTTAAAAAAAATCTCTTTAGAGTCATTAAATTTTAGCACCTGAAAAACTGCTTAAAATGAATCAGAATACTCTTTTATTTCTTCTTTGCTGAAGTAATAGGGTCATCAGTATCCAGAGGTATTAAAGTATTCATATTGCCTTAAATTTTACTTTCTTTTGAATAAGGATGCATTGATAATTCATGCTCTACAGAACAAATACCCACCAATTCTAATTTATATTTAGTCATCTGTAGTGACTCATTAGTGACTCATTCCAAAATTAAAATTTGAGAATATCAAGCTATTTTTAAATAGGCCCTGTTCTTCTTATCCTGCAAAGGATATTGTTGAATAGGACTGCAGGAAGGGACCAACTAAAATACAAGTTTTAGGTCTTATTTGAGGTTTTGAGTAAGTTTAAAATAGCAAGAAACCTTGCCTCCAGGAAAACATGAATTTCTGAGGTAATTGATTGAACCAGCCACTTTTAAAAAGAAGGATGTGACTTTATAATGCAAATTGATCAATTTCAGCCCTGACCTTGCCCCACATTCCATTAGCATCTTTCTTCTGACTACTGAATTTATTCACTGCTGTCACTAAAAATTAAACATGTCTTAAACTGAAAACACTATTTTATTCCTAGGTCCTCTACCAGGCTTCTTTGATTTGGTCAGATTGTATTATTATTTTCCTTATCTGTCAGGTTTAACATTTTTTAGCTAGTTGACTTCATCCCATTTCTTTGCTTCCACTTTCAATAAATCCTCAAATTCCATGCTGACTGCAGTTATTACAGGAACTATCTCCCCTGACTCTTCTCCATTTATACTATAACTATTCAAGCTCAGCTGGTATCTACCTCCTTCATAAGGTCTAATCCCTGAGCATTCCAGAAGAAAGGAATTATGTTTTCCCCTCATCTTTTGGGCACATACTGCGTTTCTCATTGATTTGGTATTTATTTGAAATGTTTTGTGATATATTTTAAAAGCTACTATAATTTTTTTTCCTACTCTCTAGAATCCATGACTAAGGTCCAGAGCTGAGGCTAAAGAGACACTAAGGACCTCACATTTTAAAGAAACCTATCAATAAAATAATTCAGGTTAAATATTCTCAGAATGATATACAGGCAAAAACTATGGTCAATATTAATTTGTATTTATCCTTTATTACCCTTTCTGGTGTTCTTTATTCCTCTCTACATTTCATATTTCTAACTGTGATGCTTTTTGCCTTAACTGAAGTGTAGAATTTCTATTCCATTAGCTTTTGTTCTCCTGAAAACATCCTTACTCTGCCCTCATTTTCAAAAGATACTCTTGCTAGACATGGAATTGTAGATCGGTAATTATTTTCTTTCAGCAATTTAAAGATGTTATTCTTTCATCTTCTGGCTTTTATCATTTTTGTTGTGAATTCAGCCTTTTGTCTTTATTTCCTATAAAGGCAACATGTTGTTTTTTATCTACTTCTTTTGAGATTTTCTCTTTGTTTTTGGTTCACCTGTTTTAATATTAGATGCACTCTGTAATTTCTTTGCATTTATTTTCCATGGGGTTTATTGAATTTTCCAATCTGTGGGTTATTTTTCATCAATTTTGGAAAATTCTCAGCCTTTATCTCTTCACATTTTACTTACATCCCATTATCTTTATCTTTTCTCCTTTTACAATTAAATTATTATTACAATTAAATTAACAATATGTTAAGCCTTTCAGGATGCCCTACATTTTTCTTATATATATTTTTTCCTATTCTTTTTTTCTCTGTGCTTCATTTTGGATATTTTTATATTGACATGTCTTTCACTCTGCCAATTCTGTGTCTGCTTTTACAAATATCAATTTTCAGAAAATATATACTTTTTGTTCTAGGTTAATTGATTCATTTTTTTGGGTGTCAAATTTAGTTGAAATTCTCTAAATTTTACCTATTTATCCATATTTTTCCATATATTTTTTAACACGTGACTGGTAATTTCAAGTTTTTGCCTATTAATCCAAACATCTGGATTATCTTAGTTTGTTTCTATTGTTTATTTTGATTCATCAGTCATCTAGCTTTTTTTCTCAGTGTAGTAGTTTTTTTGTTGTTGTTTTTTGTATGCTGACAGTTTTGTATCAGTGAATTGTAGGTACTCTTTTTTTTTTTTTTAAAGATTTTATTTATTTATTTGTCAGAGAGAGAGAGTGAGCACTAGCAGACGGAGGCAGAGGGAGAAGCAGGCTCCCCGAAGAGCAAGGAGCCCGATGCGGGACTCGATCCCAGGACACTGGGATCATGACCTGAGCCGAAGGCAGCTGCCCAACCAACTGAGCCACCCAGGCGTCCCAATTGTAGGTACTCTTGATGCTGATATCTTTTCCTTTTTATAATGGTCCATAATAGACTAAGAGGGTAATTATGTCATTTCAGTCAGGGATTGAGATGCATTAGGGTTAAGTTGCAATTTAAGACTCAGTTTCTCTCTGGATAGTACCTATTCCTATATTGTGACCTACATGGGTTATTGATTAAGAACCTGGTAAGTCTTTGTCTCTTCATCTTCAAGAGATTGTGGATGATTTAGTGTTTTTTTTTTTTTTTTTTCCCCACCTAGGATTTTCAACTTTTTTTTTAACCTCTGCCTCATGCAGCTTTGAAATATGCCAAATGGATGAGGGGGAAGGTGGTTAAGTATCTGATAAAGGCCCCTTCTAGCCAATGGGTTTTGTTTCCTCAACTCTGAGACCTTAATCTACCTTTTACATTCTCTTGGCATATTTTGCCAGCCTCCCATACAACTCTATAAATTAACAAATATTGTGTGTGTGTTGGGGGGGAGTCAGATGTATCTGAGGCTCTTCAATTTTCTAATTTGTTACTCCAACCCCAAGTTAATTCTTTGTTGATTTTTCCTTGTCCAAACAGAAGCCTTCTCCCTACAGCAATCAAGATGTTCAGGCTTTGCCTAAATAGCAAATACTTTTGGGAAAAGATAGAGTTGGAAGTCACCAACTCACTTTAAAACACAGTTCTACCCTTTATGTAGTTTTATTATATCTAACCCTTGTTTCCATGACTCTCTTATATATCTAAAGTATGATTTTTATAAAGTTTCTTTGTTGTAGCAGAAATCAGCCTATAGCAAACTGAGTTATTCTATCTAGAAGTAGAAGTTCCTGGAATATCATTATTATCTCCTCATATTTGATTGCCATATTGATATAATATAAAATTCTAATTTAAATATTAGTTTTCTTCAGTATTAAAAAATAACTTCATTGTTTGAAAACACATTTTTATTGAAGAGTCAAATATAAACCTAATTTTTTATTGTTGGTTATATTCTTTTTCTTTTTAAGAGACTTTCAGAATCTTCCCTGATCTTTGATATTCTTAACATCCTGCTTTTATGTTCATTTTTTTTCTTTATTAAAACATTGTTAGACCTTTTAATCTGAGACCTTTTAACTTTCTTTAATTCTGTGCAACTTATCTCCATTACTTCAATTTCTTTCCTCCTCTTACTTGTATCTCTTATTATCTTGATTTTAGCATTTCCATTTCAGTTATCCATGTTTTAAAATTACCTTTACATATGCTATTTCTCTGTAGGGAAATAACTATTATGGTGCCCTAACAGCCTTACACATATATACATAGACATGTAGGAAAGGTTTAAATCATCCTGACACCATACCCTGTAATCCTTCTGGAACATGAGACCATGAGAAGCTTGTGAAGAGCTTCTAAAATGCTGTTTCCCACTCTTGTCTTTATTTACCAAAGAAGCTGTCATGAGATTTCTCATCACCTCCATGGTTCTGATGAAGTATGAGAATGTGTACTTCCCCTGTCCTAAGGTGTATAAGAAGCTATAAAACTAACTAGTTATAACAAGGCATTGGCTCCTTAGCAACAGTGTGTCCTGTCAGATGTGTTACAGCTATATAACCTTTTCCTTCAGTGCTGTCCTATGGGATAAATGATGCAGAGAGGTAGCGTCTTTGACTACTCTTACTTTTACTGTGTATATAAGTTAATAAGCCATCTGATTCTTAAAACGACTTGTTTCTTAACCAGCAAAATCTTCCAGGATGTATCTTTGGCTGTGTCTATTGTACCATTTGTCTTTTCTATAGTGTTCTCTTAGTTCAACTATTATTTTTTATATTTAATAATTTTTGATTTTTAATAATCTCATTATTTTTATATGCTAATATCTTTCCTTATCTCCTAATGTAAGTTTATCATTTTTTTAAAGATTCCATCTATTTATCTGTCAGAGAGAGAGAGAGAGAGCACAAGCAGGCAGAGTAGCAGGCAGAGGCAGATAGAGAAACAGGCTCCCTGCTGAGCAAAGGGCCCTATGTGGGACTTGATCCCAGGACTCTGGGATCATGACCTGAGCCAAAGGCAGTGGCTCAACTGACTGAGTCACCCGGCATCCCAAGTTTATCATTCTTATTTCAATTCTTTGTCCATCTTTTCTAATAATTATACTCTGGTAAATTTTCCAAATATCAAACTTTACAAAGTTGTTTTCTTTCGAGGAACTGTACTCATTAATTGTTTAGTAATTTTTCCTGTGAGCTCATGTTTCTTTGGGTATGTTAGCTATTCTTTTTGATAATCCAAACTATAAAAGGGCTAAAGACAAGACCCTAGTTTGTATCAGTCCTATTGAGCTCAAGGAGAGTGAGGTTTTGGACCCTATAATAGATGTTTCCAATACATAAAACTACTATTAGTGGCTTTTGTTTGCTGCCACCCTGACAGATAATTCCTCTGTTCAGGGTTTTACCTTAAAATCCATAGGTACAGGCAGCATGTGAGGGAAGATATCCCTGCTCTGGGAGTTTGAAGTACAAACAACGGATGAGTAATGCCTGAGGGCAGTTAGTGGTAACTTTTCTCTTCAGAAATTTTGTTATGCCTTATACACCTCCACCAGTATTCTGGGCTATTGCTAGTAATACCTATGGAAATGTTTTAGGTTTTATTTAGTTACAAAAATAACGCAGGAGAGAGGAAGGAACTGAATTGAAATTGCTTTTCTCCAATCCGTTTTTCACGTCCTATGACCATCTTACTTTTATTCCTTATAAAACCGTTCAAGAAGCTTCTCCTCTTTTTTTTATTATGTTATGTTAGTCACCATGTCATATATCATTAGTTTTTGATGTAGTGTTCCATGATTCATTGTTTGTGTATAACACTCAGTGCTCCATGCAATCTGTGCCCTCCTTAATACCCATCACTAGGCTCACTTATCCCTCCACCCCTCTCCCTTCTAAAACCCTCAGTTTGTTTCCCAGAGTCAATAGTCTATTATGGTTTGTCTCCCACTCCCATATCCCCCTTAATCCTCCTAATGCCCTCCATGCTATTCCTTATGATCCATAAGTAAGTGAAAATATATATGATAATTGACTTTCTCTGCTTCACTTATTTCACTTAGCATAATCTCCTCCAATCCCAGCCATGTTGATGCAAAATTAGGTATCCATCCTTTCTGATGGCTGAGTAATATTCCATTGTGTATATGGACCACATCTTCTTTATCCATTCATCTGTTGAAGGACATCTTGGCTCTTTCCACAGTATGGCTATTGTGAACATTGCTGCTATGAACATTGGGGTACATCTGGCCCTTCTTTTCACTACATCTGTATCTTTGGGGTAAATGCTAAGTAGTGCAATTGCTGGGCCATAGGGTAGCTCTATTTTTAATTTTTTGAGGAACCTCCACACTGTTTTCCAAAGTAGCTGCACCAACTTGCATTCTCACCAACAGTGTAAGAGGGTTCTCCTTTCTCCACAACTTCTCCAACATTTGTTGTTTCTTGCCTTGTCAATTTTTGCCATTCTAACTGGTGTAAGATGGTATCTCAGTGTGGTTTTGATCTGAATTTCCCTGATGATTAATGATGATGAACAGTTTTTCATGTGTCTGTTAGCCATTTGTATGTCTTCTTTGGAGAAGTTTCTGTTCATGTCCTCTGCTCATTTTTTGACCTGATTATTTGGTTTTTGGGTGTTGAGTTTGAGAAGTTCTTTATAGATCTTGGGTATCAGACCTTTGTCTGTAGTGTCATTTGCAAATATCTGCCCCTGTTCTGTGGGTCACATCTTTGTTTTCTTGACTGTTTCCTTTGCTGTGCTTCTTTACTGTTATCTCTCTGTTTCTGTCTTTCTCTTTATAGTTCTTTGAATTTATATTTCCCTGTGGAGGCGATAGTTTCTCCAAGGTTGGTTTTGGGGATGGAGCCAGCCAGCTATGTTAGTTTGCCATCTTGCCAAGAATTATATATTACAGAATATTAGAACTTAATCACACTTTAAAGATTATATAGACTTTTTTTTCTCCATAGAATAGTTTGGAAATAGTAGACTTTGAGTAAACAATGACTTTTCCATGGTTATAGTCTGTTCATTATAGAGTAGAAAGTATAACCCAACTTTCCAGATTCCCAAAACACTTTTCCCACTAAACATTTCTACATTTCCTTGACGCCTCTGAGCCTTAGCTAGATTAACATATTATTGTATGTGTTGTGAATAGGCAAACCCTTCCTGACCATCTCTGTCTAAATGGCTATTCTTATTGTCTTATTGAGAGCCAGGCTTCTAGAAGCCTCCAGTGTGAGGCCCATCAAGTCTACAAAGAATTCACTTTGATTGGTAGAATTAGCATGATTGAAAGAGATGTCTGACCATAGTTACCTTAGAGAAGTGCACTGGTGCTATGGTCTGAATGCCTCTATCCCCTTCAGAATTCATATGTTGAAATCATAATATCCATATGATGGTATTATGAGGTGAAGACTATGGGACATAAGTCATGAGGGTAGAGCTCACATGAATGAAATTAGTGTTCTTGAAAAAAAGACCCTATAGCAATCACTCAGCCTCATTCCTTCCACCACCTGAGGATAGTGAAAACTTAGTAGCCTGCAACAGAGGAATCTTTACCAGAACGCAACCTTTATGCACCATGATCTTGGAATTTCCAGCCTGCGTAACTGTGAGAAATTATTTTCTGTTGTTTATATAATACTCAGTTTATGGTATTTGGTTAGAATAGCCCAAATAAATTTAGACAAATGACATCTTATCTGTAAAATGGGGATAATGCTACCTCATGGAATTGTTGTGAGGATGAAATGAAGTATGTTTGTAGAATACCTAATATAATACCTATACATAGTATATACTCAGTAACTGTCTTTAATACTATGCAAAGTTGCTAAGGACTGTCATGAAGTAGATACTCATAAAATGTTTTTTCTAACTTTTTGAGTTGGGAATTTAACACATTTTCATTCTGTTTTTCAACTTTATTGATATAAGGACCTAGGGATAAGAACTTGGTCATTGAAATGAGATATATTCATTATCCTCATATCTTAGAAATGCTGTAATTTGAGCTCCTATTTTAACCCAAGTTCTTTAATGTAATAGTTTTAATATTCCCAGATGTGAGGATCTTTTTTTGCTCTTGTTATTAATTTCTAAGTTTGTTGCATTCTGAACAGAGAATATTTATATTATTTCTGCTTTATCAAACTTATAGAGTTTTAGAAAATGACATATGTCAATTTTAATGATCCTTGAGATTATAATTTCTTATGATTTTGAAAAGAAGATGTAATCTCTATTGTCCCTCCTTCCCTGCCTCCCTCCCTCCCTCCCTCCTATTCTCTCTCTCTCTCATTCTGTGTGTGGGGGGAGGGAGGGTGAATATGTTGGGTTTTCTCTCTAAGCCAAAAATTATGGTGAGAATTATTGAAACCAAACTGAGTTTTCTGAATTCTATGTGGATGATGATATTTCTACAAGTGGTGAGACTTTATCACCAAAGACAAATGGTTTTGAATGTTGGGCAGCACATTTGAAGCAGTAATCAAAATATTCTGAACTGCTCTGGGATCATTGGGTAATTGATAATGGTCTTCCAAGAACTGAAATAGGCAGTGTTTAAAGTTTACTTGCCTTGTATAAAGTGGATGATTAAAAAAAAAAAAAAGTCAGACCCGAATCGTTAAAATTGGTAGTAAAGCCTTCTTAACCCGTTTTCAGACCTGAATCCTATTTAATGAGCAAAATCTGAGTCCTCTTTCTTTTCAGGAAAGGTCCTTAATTTACACCTGAAGGACATTGGTATAGCAAAATCTCCCAGTGGACAGAACTTTGAAAAGTTTACCAGGGTATTTATTTTGACTGTAAGGATAAATAACTATATTGGATTTACACAAATCAAGGTAATTATTTATTTGATGATAATCAGACTAATTTCCAGAATGGTTGTAGCGTCATACATCTGCATTCTCAGGGTGTAAGAGATCAAGTTTCTCTGTATCTTCACCTCCCAATTTAGTAGTAGGTTTTTTTTTTCATTCTAATAGCTATGTTATAGGATCTCATAATGTTTTAATTTGCATTCCCTTAATAGTTAATGATGTTTTACATTGTTTCATGTACTTAGTTGCCAATTGTGTCTATTGAAGTATCTGTTCAGTACCTCTGTTAATTTTCTAATTGGACTATTTTCTTACCATCGAGTGTAGAATTCTTTAGAGATTTTAGATCTAAGTCCTTTGTTAGATATGAGATTTGCAAATGTTTTTAATAAAATCTTCTCTCCCTTTGTCACTTTCTAATTTCTTCTCTTTTTTTAAAAATCTGAGATAATTTTGATTTTCTTTTCTTCAGTTTTCTTCTGGAATTCAAATGCCATGAATAATTTCACATCTTCCATTTTTATCTACTTTTCTTCTGAGATTTTTAAATTTTTTTTGCTTGTTTTAGCTTTCCTCATATTTGTAAATGCTCATTTAATGATATTTAATTCAGTGTGCAGTGTTGTATTATGTTCATTCTTTTGTTTCATGATTGATTTTGAGAGGAGGATTTTATCAACATTAAAATATGTTGATTCTCACTTTTATTTTCTTTTTTATGGTGACTTTGTATGGATATTACTTGCCATTTTCTTTCCTTTTCAATGTCATATTTCCTGGATCAGTTACAGGTGATACTATCTAGGCAGGCGTGAAGAGCTGGAGGGTTTTTCTATGCATATTTTTGTTCAGAACAGTCTACTTCTATTAATATCATGTTCAGGTTTTTAAAAATGTGGTGCTTTTTTGGATGTCTTTTGATCTTCTGATATTCTTTCAATTTTTTTTTTAAAGATTTATTTATTTATTTGACAGACAGAGACCACAGGCAGAGAGGCAGGCAGAGAGAGAGGAGGAAGCAGGCTCTCTTCGGAGCAGAGAGCCTGATGCGGGGCTCGATCCCAGGACTCTGGGATCATGACCTGAGCCAAAGGCAGAGGCTTTAACCCACTGAGCCACCCAGGCGCCCCTATTCTTTCAATTTTTTAAGATCTTTAAATTCTACTGCTTGCTTTTTTCTTTTGGTTCATCATCAAATAAGCACACTTCTTTTGAATTCTCTTCCCTCTCCTCCTTAGGAAGTAATGCCTTCCCAAAACTGCTATTTGATGTGAGAAACAAAAGCAGAAGAAAAGTGATTAAATTTCCTTACTACTTAGAGCCCACTGACAAGTCCTTGAAATGGGCAGAGTGGCATTCCTCTAGAAACTCAACTGCCTTGATGTTGACACTTTGCTAAGGGCAAAAGGCAATTCTAGCCTGACCCCCCCGCCCTTCCTGTAAGCCTACTTTAACATAGAAAAATTCCTTTGGAAACTTCCTTTATCTCTAAACCCCAAGATAGTATTGGCAATCATCCGCCAAGCATGTGGCCCACTGATACACATCTGGAGTCCCATGACTAAGGTTTTGTTAGGTATAATAAATGACCTTTTCCCAACAATAGCTAGCCCCCTCAAGGTCCTGGAAAACTTGCTTCCAAAGTTCTAAGAGATTTATGCTATCCCTAGCCCCCTCCCAACTTGAAATTATATAACGGGCCACTCCCCAAAACCCCGGTGCAGCTCTTTCTGCCCATGAGTCCTATACCTGCACTTTAATAAAATGACCTTTTTGCACCATAGACATCTCAAGTATTCTTTCTTAGCCATCAGCATCAGGAACCTAATGTTCCTTCCTACATCACTTTGCAAATAAACTTAACTTCCCTGACTTCAGTTCTTCTGTAGCCAGTGCTCACCAGGAACCTAGGACTTTCTCCCCCACATACTTTTTTTTTTTTTAAATAACAAACACTAAAGCATGAAGATTTCTGACATTAAGGAAGTAAGCAAGATGAGTCTAATAGTGCCTAATACCACCAAAAGCAACTGCAGCTTTCATTGTCAAATTCAAAGAATGTATAACTTTTTTATTTTACACACCATAAGAGGGAGGGACTGTCTTCAAATAGAAGGATTTGGCATCTCAAGTACATCACAGGAAATTTCATTTAGCACATAAACTGTTCTCTATGAAGACCACCAATACAAATCATGATTTAGAATTATTGAAATATTTAAAACATTTATGAAAGGTCAATCTTGTAAAATGTTTCTGGATCTGAAGCAGCCTACAAAGTGGAGTGGGTTTGTCATGCAAAGAGAAATAATGAGGAAGTAATTTATTTTTGTTAACAATGGGGGGATACTATATGCACCTGTGAGCTTGGCATCCCTGTGGATTTTATTTTGTACTGTCCTGTTAGGAAGAAAGAACATTTTTTTTCACAGGTTCAATTAAACTAAGAAGAATAAAGTTTTAAATTCTCTCGGTTCTGAGCAGCCCAGTAGGGAAAAACTAAGATTATGTCTCATTAACACACATTTTAATTTTGGGATAAAATTATCAGAGAAAACTGAGAATTGAAAGGGATAAGTGATATAGCTTTTCTTGAAAGAATAATAGGACTTGTGGTGCACATAATAATTTCACTTACTAAAAACAAAACACTGTATTTTTCAGCTTTTTAAGTGACTTTTAAAGTATCACTAAACTTTAACTTATTTTTTTTGGTTATATCAGTTGAAAATACAACATTGTAATTTGTGTAACTATGAGGTTTGAGGAATGAAATAGTTTATGATATTGAGATATATATTTAATATATATATTTGATATATACAACTAACATTATGCTCAGGTAATATCTAACACTTACCCCTACAAATAAGAATAAGGCAAGTATATCCAATGTCACCCCTTCTAAAACATGTACTGAAAGTTCCATCTAGTACAATAGACAAGTAAAATAATTCAAATGTGAAGAATTTATATATGGAAAAAAAATGAAGCTTATTAAAGTTAAACACTTATTATTGGCCATACAAATTGTAAACAAGTTGTAGAGCAATATTCAAACACAGGTTTTTATCTTGGGAGCTTGTTACTTATAGACTGTTGGGGCCAACAGGAAAGAGAAAACTTGGCTTTTTTAAATATTATCTGGATGATGTTGAATTGCCAGTAATAATCTGCATTTCAAAAACTAAGTTGTTTTCTAGAATACTAAGTAGAGCATAAATAGCTTTTTTTAAAGTATAATTTATATTCAATGAACTTTTGGAAAATTTAGTGTTAGAATATATAAAAAATACCATTCAGACAAGTGTATTGAGACACCAAAAAGGCAAAAAGGGGTGACTGTATTAGCAAACATTAAATAGAAGTTAAGGAAGAGTTAGATACCTTAAATGCAAATGATCAAAAAAAAAAAAAATGGTCACTCTTGAATGCCTCTAAATTAATTACATGTGGACAGCCAGAACAAAGGGAGGCACCCTGTTATCAAATAAACATTGAAAGTGATGACTATGAATCTGATTCTTCTAAACATAAAAATCAGGTCAGGCAGGTTATAATTTAACCTCTATGAGAAATATCATAGGTAAGTGTAAATTACCTTTATGTGCATGGATCTATGTTGCATTCTATGAGAAACATAACAAGGTCAGACTAGATACCCTCCACTTCCTAAGAGCAAAAGTGGAGCTTCTTAGAGGCAGGTGTTAAAATTTCATTCCTCCCTATGGGTAAGGGACTCAAGGTTTAAACAGGAGGTAAGGTTTCATAACCTTATTATTTTACACTAAATATTAAATACAAAAAATATTATTTTACATTAAAGATGAAAATATCCACAAAAATTATTTCAAAACAGACCTTCAAAACTATAAAACATTTAGTTTCTATGTCTATTTATTTGGAGGGAGTAAAACTTTTTATTTTGATATTTTATGAAGAAACTAGTACTTATTATTCTATTCTTCTGAATAGTTGTTTCATAATGGGTAGAAATCCATTTGGTTCTTTTAAATGGGGATTTTGAAACTGGAAAGGCTAGTTACATTAGGCAAAGCATTATTCACAATGTTTTTTCATATTAATAGGGCTAAGAGATATGAGAAAACAAGGATGGAATATGAAAGCTTTATGTGTATTTTCTCATTTTCCCAGGATTACTATTTTCCAGAATGACTATTAGGGAAAGATAAGAGGATTGCTGAGAGATACTCTCTTTTAAAAAAGCTTTTCTATAAACTTCTGAAATGATATTTTTGGAAGAAAAGTTCTGATTTTTTGTGTTTATTTTACTTAAGTATAAAGACATTTCATTTCATTTCACATCCATTTCACATTCACATCCCATTTCAAGGATACTTTTTTATAGGATTTTTTAATTTTTACAGGGATTAAATTCACATTTTTGAAAAGATGTGAGAAAAGGCTGTTGGGAGAAAAGAAGAATTAGAAAGAATGTAATTTTTTTGTCAAAAATTTTCTGTATTTTAAAAGATTCTGACATAGTTGCACTGTGATTATAAAAATAAAGTCTAATTCGTAAAGACTGGGACTATTTTGAAGGAACAGAAAGTTTTGAAAAGATCTATAACCTTTTGTGTGGCAGTGGTAGTCACATTAAAGTGATTAATTTCTTCAAAGATATAATAAAAACAAGGTATACATTGGCCTTTTTTTTTTTTTTTTTAAGATTTTATTTATGTAGGCAGAGAGAGAGGAGAAAGCAGGCTCCCCACCCAGCAGAGAGCCTGATGCAATACGGGCTGGATCCCCAGACCCTGGGATCATGACCTGAGCAGAAGGCAGAGGCTTTAACCCCCTGAGCCACCCAGGCACCCCTGGCCTTGGTTGTGATGAGAATGTTAATACCCTTACAACAGAATAAAATTATGTAAAATTTTAATTCTTTAGCCTTTATTTACTCATTTAGTCTTTTTGCTGGGCACTTAATAATTAATATGTTAGATGCCCAATGTTGGGTCCCCCATAAATGGGTCCATGATTAAAGGAGCGAGACTGATAAAAAGTGAAGGTCAAGCAAAGCTTTATTTCACACCAAGCATCAAGAATCAGACCGAACGTTCGGGGCTGTGCCTCTTAAAGAGAGGGCGACCTCTCTCTGTTTCACAGACTAGCTTTTAAGGGCAAAGGCCATGTGGGCCTACCCACACACAGGTGGCCAATGAAATTGTAACACACAGAGGAAGCTCCACAGTCATGCTAGGTCACACATAAGTGACCAATTGAATTACAATTTACCCTATAGTAGACATTTGACCTAGCCTATCACCTTGGTCAGAATTGGCGCCCAAAATTCTCCCAAAGAGCGGGGCCCATACTCCTTGGTAACTAGGGAGACAGTATGCGACCCCCACTGATTGGATGTCTCCACCTGGCCTGACCCACTCTTGTATTTGGGCTTTGTTACCTGGGGCTGGTTTCCGGGACTTGTTTTGGAGTAAGTCCCCTGGGGGGAGGGGGAAAGGGACAGTTTAAGGGTTAAACAATAAGGTTATTGTTTAAGGATGGAAGCGTTCTGGCTAAATAGGTCCTTACAAATAAGGCTAATATTTTAATTGCTATTTGGTCATCTCTCTGTGATTTATATTATACTTTATGTTTCCCTTATATCTTTGAAACAGTCCAACAATATCATGTATATTGTTATTCAAATATAATAGAGGCAAGTATTTTATGTTTCTTAAGAGAAAAAGACCTTGTTGATAGGTGAGAACACTAGTTCTATGAAGTCTTTAAAAAATCATTAATTCAGGAGAAATTTGTTTTAAAGAAAATGAAATCAGAGCACAAAAAATTGAAAATCTGAAATGTATGGAGTTAAACAGACCCACAAATTCATGACTTTACTTATTACTTCAGTTTTTGATAATGATATTAATTTTGGACCTCAATCATGTTTATCTTCATTGTTTGTGCTATTTCTATTTAACAGACATTTCTATTTATCACAGTGCACTGTATAAGACCCATTTCCTATAATTGAGATTATCCCTTCGGGGCTGATTTGAAATTTTATGCAACCATGTGGGAAGGTGGACTCTGGGTTCCTAACATTATGATATAGAGTAAGCATATGTCATATGACTCAGTACATAATGTTGACAGGGGTACTACATTATTATTTTACATTAAAGATGAAAAATCCACAAAAATTATTTTAAAACAGACCTTCAAAACTATAAAACATTTAGTTTCTATATGTATTTATTTGGAGGGAGTAAAACTTGTTATCTTGATGTTTTATGAAGAAACTAGTACTTATTATTCTATTCTTTTGAATAGTTGTATAAGTCAAGAATAGCCATACTCAACTAAAACAAACATAATATTGAAACAAAAAATAGGGAAGACTAAACTCTATTCTAAGCCAACTAAGTAAACAAAATAAAAATAAATAAATAAACCAAGTATGTGTATCTATTGATATAAAATAATACTGTTAATATTTATAATAATAAAATTTTAAATCATAAATGTAATAAATGTAATACATATGTGTGAAAATTTACCATATTATTACTATTACACAATAATTTTTACTGGATAATTCTTTTTTAACATTCAAGAAATAAAATGATTCTAATTTGGCACAGGGTCCTCTAGAGAAAAGAAAGAAACACTCAATTCGTTTTAAGAGCTTGGCATTAACTCAGATTCCAAAACCTGAGAAGGATAGTGGCTACATACAATAGCACAGATAAATCTCTCAAACATAATGTTGAGTAATTATCCAATTCTCAGAAGAATATGTAGAATAGTTTCCATTTACACGAGCAAAATGGGATGCAAAATGAAATTATATGTTTTAGGAGGTTATAACAATAGTAAAATCATAATGAAAACCAATGAACTGTTTAACACAGAAGTTAGGACAGTGGTTAGCTCTGGGCTACAGTAAGGAGTTATGGCTAGGACAGATGGAGGAATGCTTTGACAGTGTAACAAAGGTTCTATTTCTTAACATTGGAAGTGGTTATATTGTCGTAATAATTGTGGTCTTAATAATCATTTTTAAATTGAGCATATATGTTTTACATATTCTTCTATATGTATATATCTCATAATGGAAAGTATTTATTTTTTTAAAGATTTATTTATTTATTTATTTGAGAGAGAGAGAAAAGGAAAGAGTATAAGCAGGATGAGGAACAGAGGGAGAAGCAGACTCCTACTGAACAGAAAGCCTGACAGGGGCTCTATCCCAGGATCCTGAGATCATGAGTTGAGCCGAAGGCAGATGGTTAACTGACTGAGGCACCCAAGCACCCCAATGGAAAGTATTTGTAACACATGAAAAAAAGGACACTTGGGAATAAAAATTCATTCTCCAAAGGAGAATATTCTAAAATGTAGTAAAAAGAAATATGGTATAAATTAATATCTTGCATAGAGCGACTCATCAGTAATATCTTGACTCCATAGGTAATATTTTCTAATAGCAGCCATTTATTAATTTTCCAGCATGTATGTCTATCTATAACTTTTTCCTAGAATAGTAGTATATAAAATAGTTATGCTGTGTCCTCAGTTCATGTGGTTATTATAAACCTTACCGAAAGCAGAAGCAAAGCATTAGTGTTGGGAATATCATTCCTGTTGTTTTTAACAGCATTACTTATTTGACCTTTATTCAACCCTACTTTAGATTAGAATGTAAACTCTAGCTTACTATTAGAAAAGTGAATATATTATCGAAGACTAATAGAGATACACACTTCTTTGGTCAGTTTTGTAGGTTGAATTTTTCCTTTTGTCTTAATTTATTCAGGATGAATCTCTGATAGATAGAGTCTACTTTTAAAGATGTTCAAATAAGGATATTAAAGTATTTTAAAATTTTCCATGATTACAATCTATGTGTCTTACCATATCTGTGCTTCTGATTTGAGTACTTACTACCCACAATTTTTTTGTTTGAAAAAGATTCAGGGAGTTTATGATTTGTGTTTTTATTTTACATTATTAAACTTCAGTATGGCTTTCATAGTTTGCATTATCATATTGTCTTTATTGCTCTAAATTGCTCTAATGCTGGTATCTTCAAAGTCTTTCCATTATTTTCTGATGAAGCTCATTTTTTTACTTAGAAATATTAATCTCTGTAATATTGGTAGAAGTACATTGAGTCCATATAATGGTACTGGCTTGCTCTAAAATTTTTATTTCCAGTTCATGTATTCATGTTATCTGAACAGATTTGTATTTTAAATATATACTTGAGAACTTCATGTATTGTATTTTAAACATATACATGAGAACTTCAAGCTGAGTCATGATGTCCATATCCAAGTTAGTGGTATAGATATTGTAAAAGAACATTCCTTCACTTAATTTTATGGCAAATCCATGAGCTTAAACATTATTACTTTTATTTACAGACAACTAGTGGAGACAGTGTAATTAAATTACTGATCCAAGGATGCACAGCTAGTGAATCAAAGATCTGAGCCTCAACCCTTGTTTACCTGATCTTAAATGTTCCTTTATCTCAGGGATTCCTTCTCCACAGAGGATTTCATTATCTCATTGGCAAGAGCTTCGACAATCTAGTCCAACTCTCTCTCTGAAGCACTATCCATCCCCTCTTTCTAAAATGCAGTGCAGTATGGTCATGATGGTTAAAAGCATGAATTACAGAACTAGACTAAGATTAACATCCTAGTCCACCTTTTGTCTGTCATGTGCTCTTTGGAAAATTACTTTCAGTACAAAGATGTTCTTTGACTTGCTACATGGATCCTTCATAAAGTGGTTCCTGCTTGTTATTCTAACCTCATCTCTTGTCATTTGACCATATGAAATCACTCTCCTGTTCTGAAGAACTGTTTGCAGTCATCTTGCTGTTTTAGGGTCAAGCTTGTATAAAAGCTGGGAATCTTACTTAAGCCTTTTTAAACTTAATCTCCCTCAATTATCTGGGTGATCAGAAAGATTTGAGGTTTGGGCCTTATAATATGCCTAGGTGAAATCTTCCCTATCTCCCTTAGTTGATTATTCCCATTCTTCTCCCCTCCACATACAAATTTGCTAAAAACCTTGCCTGAAGGTAATCTGTCCTGTGCAGATCTTAGACAATATGGGGGTCTGTATTTTCCTTCCTGGTCTTATCAGTACACCAAAGTGCTTTGCATATTTCTTCCATACGTCTTATACTTTGCTACAGTTGTTGATCTATTTGTTTGTTGAGGGGCATTATTATTTCTAATTTCGCTTTGTTTTATTGGAACCTATTTCAGTGCCTGCTACATGGTAACCTGTCCATAAGTTTGTATTGAATGAGTGTGTTAATTTAAGTGACATATTGAATGCAAATGGAGGTCGACACAGACTTGGGAATCATACTTGTTTATTACCTGTGAAGTGGGATAAGAAAAGGAAATATTAAATGCTAGAGACATTATCCTTTCTGTTAGTTATAACACATCTGTAATAATAGTAGAAGGTAAGGTATAGTATTGTAGTTTTTTTCTTCAAACACAGATAATTATTAACAGTCTAATGTATTTTAGTTAATTTAAATTAGTATAAGCCACATGGCAAGTTTGCTTGGTAAGGAGCAAAAAGAACTGAACAGGTTGAAAATAATAGAAATGTGTGTCTGCTGGATTACAACTGACCATACTTTCAAGGTGTAAGTGTGTGTACTTTTGCATATGTACCATAGACATTTTGGGGATGTGCTGGAGTCAATGTGTTGCCAGAGGAGAGTAAATATCAAATTTGATAATGTCAAAGTTTTCCTCAGCCAACTGAAATTTTATTAATTTATTCTTATGTCAGGCCAAATACTTTAAAAGTGATATTTATTCCAGATCTGTAGGAATTATGACTATATATGTAGATGAAGTCTTTATTTAATGCAAATCTTATTGAGATATATCTGCCTCCCAAGATAGATGTAAGTGTACATCTCAAGATATTTTTATAAAAGCGAACTCCTATAACCAGCATCCAGATAAAGAAGAAAGAGAATATTACCAAAACAGGAAGCCCCTTCCTCTCTCTTTATAGTTATTCCTTTCACCAATTCCTTTTCTATCCTGTATGAAGGATAACCTATATCTTGACTTCTAATATCATGGATTAGTTTGACCTGCCTTTGAACTTTCTGTATTGGAGTCATTCACTTTTTTTGGGTAAGGGGAAGGGGAATCAGGCTTCTTTCATTCAAGCTTGTGTTTGTGAGGTTTATTCCTGTTGTATTTAATTTTAGTTCACTCATTGCTATATAGTATTTTAGTATATGAAAAAATCAACCGTTTTATGTTTTCTACTATAGATGAAAATTTAGATTGTTTCATATTTGGAACTATTACAAATACTGATTCCCTAAACATTTGTGTTCATGTCTTTTGGTGAACATATGTTCACATTTCTGTTGGATATATACCTGAAAGCAGAATTTTCTGGGTCATAGTTTGCATATGTTCATCTTTAATAGTGTCTATCAAAGAATTTTCCAAAGTGATTATGTCAATGTATACTCCATATAGGTGAGAGTTAATTAAGCTGCCCTTTTCTTTCTTTTAGCAATAGGTATTTCAGAGAGAAATTTCAAATCTAATATACTTAATTAAAGACTGATCATTGTTTCTCTACTGTAAGAAAGTAGAACATATCAGTATATTTTTCTTATAAGATACATATTAAAATTTGTTATTCTTATTTGTTTGAATGTGTAAATATTGTAACATTTTCAAAAAATTATAAAACACATGAATAGAGGAATATTTTTCTCCAAGTATGACTAAGACAATCATATGGTAATGATCTGCATGCTTCTGCTTGCTCCAAGTCTCTGCCATATACCAATGCTGTCATTTGTTGCAAATAGATACAACTTAGTACAGCTTTTTACCTTAGTTTCTTTTAAAATATTGGTCACTATAAACTCTGAAGCTCTTTATTCAACACTAAATAGAATATGGAGTCAGATTACATTAATGCTAGATTCCTGGCTACCTGGTTTCCTTGCTCTGTTGCACATAAAACCTTTTTTTTTTTAAAGACTTTATTTATTTATTTGACAGAGATCACAAGTAGGCAGAGAGAGAGAGAAGGAAGCAGGCTCCCTGCTGGCAGAGAGCCTGATGCGGGGATCGATTCCAGGACCTTGGGATCATGACCTGAGCCTAACGCAGAGACTTTAACTCACTGAGCCATCCAGGTACCCGTACACATAAAACCTTTAAGAATTTTCTACTTTAACACTAAGAAAAAGGCTTGAATGATTTTTTTTTTATTATTTGATAAGTTGATATGTTATAATTGGTAAATTTAAGGTGTAAATCCAGTAACTTTGGTAGATTTATATGTTGTAGTGAAATTGCCATTGAAGCAATATTTATCATATTACATCTTTATAGTATAGTTTTACTAGACTATATTCATTATACTGTGCATTAAATCAGTATGACTCACTACTCATTAAATGGTAAGGTACCCTCATTACTACTCATTAAATGCATTAAGGTACCCTTAAATGCAATCAGTCTTATCTCTCCATCCCCCCCAAATCCCCAATATCCACTATTTTACTGCTTGTTTTTTTCTTTTTGTATGGGTTTGATGTTTCTTTAGTTACCACATAAAAGTGGAATCATACAGTATTTGTCTTTCTCTGACTTATTTCCCTTAAGCCTAATGCCCTCAAGGTCCATCCATGTTGTCACAAATGGCAGGATATTCTTCCTCATGACTGAATAACATTCCATTGTATATTTATACCACATCTGTTTAATTCATTCATCTTTTGATGGACATCTGGGTTGTTTCCATATCTTGGCTATTATGAATAATGCTGCAATAAACATGGTTGTGTATATATATCTCATTAAAATCCTGTTTTCATTTCCTTTGGGTATAAGTGTACACAGTAGTGGAGTAGCAATTGCTGGATCACATGGCAGATCTATTTTTAATTTTTTGAGGCACCTCCATATTGTTTTCCATAGTGGTTGGACTGATTTACATTCTCATCCAAGAGTGTATAAGGATTCCTTCTCACCACATCTTTGCCAGCACCTGCCTTTTCTTGTGTTCCTGATGATAAGACATTCTAAAAAGTGTAAGGTTATATCTCATTGTGGTTTTGGTTGTTATTTCCCCAGTGATTTGTTATGAGCATCTTTTCATGTGCCTGTTAGCCACCTTTATGTCCTATTTGGAAAAATGTCTTTATTCTTCTGCCCATTTCAAAATCAGACAGTATCTTTTTTGTTATTAGGTTGTTCTTTATATATTTCATATATAAATATATTTTATATATTTTGGATATTGACCCCTTATCTAATATATGGCTTACAAAATATTCCTCCCTTTTCATTTTGTTAGTTATTTTTTGTTGTGCAGAAGTTTTTGAGTTCATGTAGTCCAATTTGTTGATTTTTGCTATTATTGTTGGTCCTTTTGACATCATGTCCAAAAAAATTATTGCCAATGTAACTATTGATGAGTTTCTTCCCCATGTTTTCTTCTAGGAGTTTTATGGTATCAGTTCTATGTTTAAATTTTTATTCATCTTGCATTAATTTGTATGAGGGTTGTGAGATAGGGGTACAATTTCATTATTCTGCACTTGTTTTTTTCCTATGCCAAGCATTTATTTGGGAGTAATTTCCATACCTGAATGAAAAAATTATGATGTAAAACTGCCAAAATATATAATTAAGTCAGTGAATTCTAAAGTAGGAACACTTTATTCCAATGTGACTGAAGTAGCAACTGGGGTACTGTGGAAGCATAGGGGCTCTGGAGAGATCCGTTTCATGACCCACACCTCACCCAGAATCATGTTGGTGGTCAGCGCTGCTCCTCTTGGCAAGAAAGCAGATTATCCTCTTCCAAGAAACAGTTTGTATGACACTAGCTGTAGATATTAATTTTCCTCTGGGCCACACATTAACTGACTACCCAGGTGCTCAGAGTAATGAGAGTAATACCAAGTGCTTCTCCAGTTTCCCCACTTGTTGAGAAGACTATCCTTGTCTCATTGGATATTCTTGGCTCCTTTGTCAAATATTACTTGACTGTAAATTCTGATATTTAATTAGGGATCCCTATTTTGTTCTGTTGGAGTCAGATTACATTAATGTGTTTATGTGTTTATTTTTGTGCCAGTAACACACTGTTTTTATTACTATTGCTCGAAATCAGGAAGTGTGATAACTCAAGCTTTCTTCTTTTAGTCTCAGAATTGCTTTAGCTCTTCAGAGTCTGTATGGTTCCATATAAGTTTCAGGATTGTTTCTTCTATTTCTGTAAAGAATGCCTTTAATATTTTGATGGGGATTGTACTAAATCTGTAGATAGCTTTGGGTAATATGGACTTTTCAACCATTAATTCTTCTGATCCATCCTGAACACAGGTTGTTTCTCCATTTGTTTGTGTATACTTTCATTTCCTTCAGCAAAGTCTTGTGATTTTCATTATACAGATTTTTACTTCCTTGGTTAAATTTATTCCAAAGTATTTTATTGATGCTATTTTTATATTTTGTATTTTGTATACTTTATATATCCAAAGTATTTTTGATGCTATTTTGACTAGGATAGTTTTTTTTTTCCCCCTGATGCTTCACCATTAATATGGGAATGCCATTGATTTCTGTAATTTGATTTTGTAACCTGCCATTTTACTGAAATCATTGAATAATTACAATAGCTTTTTGATTGACTCTTTGGGATTTACCCTATATAAAATCATATCTCTGGCAAATAATGACAGTTTACTTCTTCCTTTCTAATTTGGATGCCTTTTATTTCTTTATCTTGCCTAATTTCTCTAGTTAGGACTTCCAGTGCTATTCTCAATAGGAGTGGTGAGAGTGGGCAACCTCATCCTGTACCTGATCTCAGAGGAAACTTTCAATTTTTCTCCATTAAATGTAATGCTGGCAGTGAGTTAACTGTATATGGCTAGTATTATACTGAGGCATGTTCTTTCTATATCCTTATTTAGGGTTTTTGAAAGGATGAAAGGATGTTATATTTTGTCAAAATTTTTGCATCAGTTGAGATACTAATGTAATTTTTGGCTTTCATTTTATCGGTGTCATGAATTGCTTATTGATTTGCATATTTTGAACCATCTTTGCATCCCAGGGATAAATCTCACCTACTCATGATGTATAATCCTTTTAATGTTCTCAAATTTAGTTGAGAATTTTTGCATTTATATTCATCAGGGATATAACTCTATAGTTTTCTTGTGGTATCCTTACTGGTTTTGGGATCAAGGTAATGCTGGTTTCATAGAATGAGTTTGAAAACGTTCCCTGTTCCTCAGTATTTTTGAAGAGTTTGAGGAGGATTGGTATTAATTCTTAAAATGTTTAGTAGAATTCACCAGTGAAGCGTTTGGCTCTAGAGTTTTCTATGCTGGGAGTTTCTTGATTAATGACTGAATATATTGAATAATTAAATATATTAATAATAATTAATATATTATTTAATAATAAATATATTATTAATAATAATTAATTATTATTGATATATTTAATAATAAATATATAAATATATTTGAATATATTCAAACAAGACCCAACATATGTTGCCTTTAGGAGACTCATCTCAGTTCCAAAGACAAACGGAGCCTCAAAGTGAAGGGGTGGAGGTAATAGTTAACTAATGGTTACTAAATGAAAATTGGTATAGCCATATTTCTATTAGACAAAATAGACTTCAAGCCAAAAATGGTAACAAGAGACAAAGAAGGCTATTATATAACAATAAGGGGGTCAATATATCAAAAAGGTATAACAATCATAAATATATATACCCCAAACATCTGAACACCAAAATATATTAAACATATTTTATATATTTTATTATATATTATATATAATATATAATATGTTATATATTATATATTTTATATATTTATTATATTTAATATATTTTAAACATATATTAATAGATCTTGAAAGAGAAATAGACAATAATACAATAATAGTAGGGCACTTTGGTAACTTCCTTTCAGGAACAGATAGAATATCCAGACAAAATAAGTGAATAAATGTTGGAATTGAACCATGCTTTAGAATAAATGGAATTTAATAGACATACATAGAATATTCTACTCAAAGTGGTAGAATACATATTCTTTCCAACTATACATGGAACATTTTCCAGATTAGATTATATGGTAGGCTGCAAAATGAATCTTAGTACATTTAAGAATATTGAAATCATACCAGTTATCTTCCCTGATCACAATGGCATGAATTAGAAATCCAAACAAAAGTGAGGAGATATTTGATTATGTGGAAACTAAACAACACACAGCTAAACAATGAATGGGTCAAAGAAAAAAAAACAAAAGGAAAATAAAAAAATTATCTTGAAACAAGTGAAAATGAAAATACAATATATTAAATTTTGTGGGATGCAGCAAAAGCAAATCTGGAAGGAAGGTTAATAGCAATAAATGCATATATTAAGACATTAGAAAGTTCCCAAATAACTTTACTCATCAAGGAACTGGAAAAAGAGGAAAAAATTATACCCAAAGTTAACATGAGGAAGGAAATAATAAAAATCAGAGCAAAAATAAACAGAATAGAGACGAGAAAAAATAGAAAGGATCAATGAAACTGAAAGCTGGTTCTTTGAGAAGATAAAAATTAATGATCCTTTAGTTAGACTAAGAAAGAGATGAGACTCAAATAAGTGAAATTAAGAAATAAGACGAGATATTGAACAATTCTTGTAATTTCTCTGGACAGAAATGAAACACATTCAAATAGACACTGAAGGAATGAATTCCATACAAAAGAATAGAGCTAAGTGAGAAGAGTCAGTGTTCATAGAGTTTTACCCTTAAGAAGGATCTCTAAAAGTAGTTATTTTTCTGTTGCTTCTACCTAGTTTTTAGATGCAGAACACACTGACCTTTCTAAAAAACAGTAGTATCCATGAACAGCTTAGGTAGGTTCCTTTATAAGTCATGAGCTCAGAGCCAATAAAGTAATCCAATAAGTCAAGAGTGACTAAGATGAAAGCTGCAAAATGAAAAAGAATAGGAGATATTAAAATAGACATGCTTATGGCAAAGTCAAATATAGTATAAATTCCTGCCATACTGCATCCATAACAATCTCTTATTAGCTGAAGATTCATGTAGTTAATTATAAATTTGGCTCTTATCCTTTTTTAATGGTACTCATTAAAATTCCTATATAGATACTCAAGGAAGAGGTGAAACATGAGTATGAATTAATTACATGTCATTTAACATTTTTTAAATTTTATTTTATCACACCTTCCATGGATTCCTTGGTAAGAGATAAAACAGTGAGAACATTGATTGACACCAAGTTATTAACAAATGAGCAGTCAAAAGATCCAGAATATTGACAAGCTTCTTTTTTAAAAAATTATTTTTATTAACATATAATGTATTATTTGCCCCCAGGGTCCAGGTTTGGAAATCATTAGGCTTACACATTTCATATCATTCACCATATGCATATACCCTCCCAAATGTCCATAACCCAGCCACCCTCTCCCTACCCCCCCCCCCATCCTCCAGCAACTCTCAGTTTGTTTCCCGAGATTAAGAGTCTCTTATGGTTTATCTCCCTCCTGATACCATCTTGTTTCAATTTTTTCCGTCCCTACCCCCCAAACCCTCCATGTTGCCTTTCAAATTCCTCATATCAGGGAGATCATATGATAATTGTCTTTCTCTGATTGACTTATTTCACTCAGGATAATACCCTCTAGTTCCATCCACATCATTGCAAATGGCAAGATTTCATTTCTTTTGATGGCAGCATAGTATTCCATTGTATATATATACACCACCTCTTCTTTATCCATTCATCTGTTGATGGACATCTAGGTTCTTTCCATAGTTTGGCTATTGTGGGCATTGCTGCTATAAACATTTGGGTGTACATGCCCCTTCAGATCACTACATTTGTATCGTTAGGGTAAATACCCGGTAGTGTGATTCCTGAGTTGCAGGGTAGCTCTATTTTTAACTTTTTTAGGAAACTCCATGCTGTTTTCCAGAGTGGTTGCACCTGCTTGCATTCCCACCAACAGTGTAGGAGGGTTCCCCTTTCTCCGCATCCTCACCAACATCTGTCATTTCCTGACTTGTTAACTTTAGCCATTCTGATTGGTGTGAGGTGGTATCTCATTGTGGTTTTGATTTGTAGTTCCCTGATGCTGAGTGATGTGGAGCACTTTTTCATGTGTCTGTTGGCCATCTGGATGTCTTCTTTGCAGAAATGTCTGTTCATGTCTTCTGCCCATTTCTTGATTGGAGTTTTTGTTCTTTGGGTGTTGAGTTTGATAAGCTCCTTATAGATTTTGGATACTAGCCCTTTGTCTGATATGTCATTTGCGAATATCTTCTCCCATCCTGTCAATTGTCTTTTGGTTTTGTTGACTATTTCCTTTGCTGTGCAAAAAAAGCTTTTGATCTTGATGAAGTCCCAATAGTTCATTTTTGCCCTTGCTTCCCTAGCCTTTGGCAATTTCTAGGAAGAAGTTGCTGTGGCTGAGGTCGAAGAGGTTGCTGCCTGTGTTCTTCTCAAGGATTTTGATGGATTCCTTTCTCACATTGAGGTCCTTCATCCATTTGGAGTCTATTTTTGTGTGTGGTGTAAAGAAATGGTCCAATTTCATTTTTTCTACATGTGGCTTGTCCAATTTTCACAACACCATTTGTTGAAGAGACTGTCATTTTTCCATTGGACATTCTTTCCTGATTTGTCAAAGATTAGTTGACCATAGAATTGAGGGTCTATTTCTGGGCCCTCTATTCTGTTCCATTGATCTATGTGTCTGTTTTGTGCCAGTACCATACTGTCTTGATGATTTCAGCTTTGTAATAGAGCTCGAAGTCTGGAATTGTGATGCCACCAACTTTGGCATCTTTTTCAACATTCTTCTGGCTATTCAGGGACTTTTCTGGTTATATATAAATTTTAGGATTATTTGTTCCATTTCTTTGGAAAAAATGGTTGGCATTTTGATAGGGATTGCATTAAATGTGTAGATTGCTTTAGGTAGCATAGACATTTTCACAGTATTTGTTCTTCTAATCCATGAGCATGGAACACTTTTCCTTTTCTTTGTGTACACTTCCTCAATTTCTTTCATGAGTACTTCATAGTTTTCTGAGTATAGATTCTTTGCCCCTTTGGTTAGGTTTATTCCTAGATATCTTATGGTTTTGGGTGCAATTATAAATGGGATTGACTCCTTAATTTCTCTTTATTCTGTCTTGCTGTTGGTGTATAGAAATGCAACTGATTTTTGTGCACTGATTTTATATCCTGACACTTACCTGTTTGAGTTCTAGCAGATTTGGAGTGGAGTCTTTTAGGTTAGGTTTTCCACATAAAGTATTATATCATCTGCAAAGAGTGACTTCTTTGCTGGATTGGATGCCTTTTATTTCTTTTTGTTGTCTGATTGCCGAGACTAGGACTTCTAGTACTATGTTGAATAGCAATGGTGATAGTGGACCTTAGGGGAAAAGCTCTCTGTATTCCCCATTGAGATTGATAATCGCTGGGGTTTTTTCATAGATGGCTTTGATGATATTGAGGTATGTGCCCTCTATCCCTACACTTTGAAGAGTTTTGATCAAGAAAGGATGCTTACTTTGTCAAATGCTTTTTCAGCATCTGTTGAGAGTATCATATGGTTCTTGTTCTTTTTTTTATTAATGTGCTGTATCACATTGATTGATTTGCAGATGTTGAACCAACCTTGCACCCAGGAATAAATCCTACTTGGTCGTCGTGAATAATCTTTTTAATTTACTGTTGGATACTACTGGCTAGTATTTTGATGAGGATTTTTGCATCCGTGTTCATCAAGGATATTGTTCTGTAATTCTCCTTTTTGATAGGGACTTTGTCTTGTATTGGGACCAAGGTGATGCTGGCCTCATAAAATGAGCTTGGAAGTTTTCCTTCCATTTCTATTTTTTGAAACAGTTTCAGAAGAATAGGTATTAATTCTTCTTTCAGTGTTTGGTAAAAATCCCCTGGGAAGCTGTCTGGCCCTGGGCTCTTATTTGTTGGAAGATTGTTCATGACTTCTTCAATCTCCTTACTGGTAATGGGTCTGTTCAGGTTTTCTATTTCTTCCTGGTTCAGTTGTGGTAGTTTATATGTCTCTAGGAATGCATCCATTTCTTCCAGATTGTCAAATTTGCTGGTGTAGAATTGCTCATAATATGTTCTTATAATTGTTTGCATTTCTTTGGTGTTGGTTGTGATCTCTCCTCTTTCATTCATGATCTTATTAATTTGGGTCCTTTCTCTTTTCTTTTGGATAAGTCTGGCCAGGGGTTTATCAATCTTATTAATTCTTTCAAAGAACCAGTCCTAGATTTTTTCATTTGTTCTATTGTTCTTTTGGTTTCTATTTCATTGATTTCTGCTCTGATCTTTATGATTTCTCTTCTCCTGCTGGGTTTAGGCTTTCTTTGCTGTTCTTTCTCCATTTCCTTAGTGTAGGGTTAGGTTGTTTACTTGAGACCTTTCTTGTTTCTTGAGAAAGCCTTGTATTGCTATATACTTTCCTCTCAGGATGATGTTTTCTGTGTCCCAAAGGTTTTGAACAGTTGTGTTTTCATTTTCATTTGTTTCCATGACTTTTTTCAATTCTTCTTTAATTTCCTGGTTGACCCATTCATTCTTTAGTAAGATGGTCTTTAGCCTCCATGTATTGGAGTTCTTCCCAACTTTCCTTTTGTGATTGAATTCTAGTTTCAAAGCATTGTTGTCTGAAATATGCAGGGAATGATCCCATCTTTTGGTACCAGTTGAGACCTGATTTTTGACCCAGGATGTGATCTATTCAGGAGAGTGTTCCATGTTCATTAAAGAGGAATATAAATTCTGTTGCTTTGGGACAGAATGTTCTGAATATATCTGTAATGTCTATCTGGTTCACTCAGTCATATAAAGCCTTTATTTCCTTGCTGATGTTTTGCTTAGATGATCTGTCCATTTCAGTGAGAGGGTGTTAAAGTCCCCTACTAGTATTGTATTATTGTCAATGTGTTTCTTTGATTTTGTTATTAATTGGTTTATATAGCTGGCTGCTCCCATGTTAGGGGCATAGATATTTAAAATTGTTAGATCTTCTTGTTGGAAAACTCTTTGAGTATGATATAGTGTCCTTCTTCATCTCTTATTATAGTCTTTGGCTTAAAATCTGATTTATCTGATATAAGGATCCCCACCTCAGCTTTCTTTCAATGTCCATTAACGTGGTAAATTATTTTCCACACCCTCACTTTAAATCTGGAGGTGTACTTGGGTCTAAATTGAGTTTCTTATAGACAGCATATCAGTGGGTCTTTTTTTTTTTTTTTTCATCCATTCTGTTTTTTTGTGTCTTTTGATTGGGGCATTTAGGCCATTTACATTCAGGGTAACTATTGAAAGATATGAATTTAGTGGGATTGTATTGTCTGTAAGGTGACTGTTGCTGTATATTGTCTCTGTTCCATTCTGGTCTGTTACTTCTAGGCTCTCTCTTTGCTTAGAGGACCCCTTTCAATATTTCCTGTAGGGATGGTTTGGTGTTTGCAAATTCTTCTAATTTTTGTTTGTTCTGGATGTTTTTATCTCTCCTTCTATTTTCAATGACAGCCTAGCCAGATGTAGTATTCTTGGCTGCATATTTTTCTCCTTTAGTGCTCTGAATATATCACGCCAGTACAGAGACCCTGCTGGGTCTCTGTAGATAGGTCTGTTGTCAATCTAATATTTCTACCATTGTATGTTACAGATCTCTTGTTCTGAGCTGCTTTCAGGATTTTCTCTTTGTCACTGAGACTTGTAAGTTTTACTATTAGATAATGGGGTGTGGAACTATTTTTATTGATTTTGAGGGGAGTTCTCTGTGCCTCCTGGATTTTTATGTTTTTTTCCCTTTGCCATATTAGGGAAATTATCTACTGTAATTTGCTCCAATATACCTTCTGCCCCCTTCTCTCTTTCTTCTTCTTCTGGGATCCCAATTATTCTAATATTGTTTCATCTTATGGTATCACTTATCTCTCGAATTCTCCTCCCTTGGTCCAGTAGTTGTTTGTCTGTCTTTTGCTTCTTTATTCTCTGTCATTTTGTCTTATATATAACTAATTCTCTCTTCTGCCTCATTTATCCTAGCAGTAGGAGCCTCCATTTTTTATTGCACCTCATTAATAGCTTTTTGTATTTCAATTTGGTTAGATTTTAGTTCTTTTATTTCTCCATAAAGGGAATCTCTAATATCTTCCATGCTTTTTTAACCCCAGCTAGCACCTTGTAATCATCATTCTGAACTCTAGTTCTGACATATTACCAATGTCTGTATTGATTAGGTCCCTAGCTGTTAGTACTGCCTCTTCTTCTTTTATTCGTGGTGAGTTCTTCTGCCTTGTCATTTTATCCATATGAGAATATATGAATGAGAAACTTAATTAAAATGGTGGCAAAGACCCCAGAGAAATATACACTAATGAAATCAGAAGAGACCCAAAACTGGGGGGAGAAGGAAGGGGGAAAAAATAAAAATAAAAAACCTAAAAACTAAAAAAATTATATATATTAAACTGGTGAATAGAACAGAGTCACCCACTTGATTTTGGGTGTATTCTTGTCTCTTAGAAGAAAATGCCTCCCAAAATTTTAGAGAAAGAAAAACTTATATATATATATATATACACACACACAAAAATTAGGTTCAATACAATAAAGGGATGGAATATGACTGTAAAGTTGAAAATTAAAAAAGATTCTAAAAAACAAATTGATTAGATAAGTTGTTTGGAAAGGGGGAAAAAAAAGAAAAAGAGGAGGGATTATGACCAGTCTGGAGACTAGAACAAAGCAATATGCTAGATTTAGGATATATTTTGATTAGAAGAAATTGTATCCCAAAATTTTAAAGGGAAAGAAAAAACCTGTATATATACAGAAAACAAGGTTAAATACAATGTAGGGATAACATATAACAATGAAATTTAAAAAGTTTTTTTTAAAAAAAGGTATTTTTGATATACTAGTTTTAAAAAAAGGTTAAGAAGAGGAAAAGTTTAAAAAAATAGAATAAGGAAAAATAAAATTAAAAACATTTAACTTTGCAAGACTAAAGTATCATGGGAAAAAAAGCCTTGAATTCTATGTGTTGCTTTCCCCTAGGTCTGGAGTTCCATAGTTCTTGTTAATCGATGAACTTGGTCTTGGCTGGATGTTCTTGCTGATCTTCTGGGGAAGGGGCCTGTTGCAGTGATTCTCAAATGTCTTTGCAAGGCGGAATTGCACCTCCCTTGCCAGGGGCCAGGCTAAGTAATCTGCTCGGGTTCTTCTCAGTAGCTTTTGTTCCCTGAACGTTTTCCATAGCACTTTGGAGGTTGGGAATAAAAAATGGCAGCCTCCCAATCTCCAGTGTGGAGGAGCTGAGAGCTCATGGCCCCACTCCTTAGTGAGGAGTCAATCCCTCCCATCTCCCTGGTCTCTGGCTGTGCTCCGAGCTCACCTGGCCTGTGACTGAGCTTTTCTATCTCTGGTGCACAGCCCCATTTGGAGTCTCCAAGCCCAGCAGATTCCTGCAGCACATTCCCGTGCTGCCCCTCCCAGAGGAGGAAGGAGGGGGTCTCTCCATATCTGCCACTTGTGGGGTCCCTGCTCAAAGACCAGTGACCCAATTATGCCTTGGATCATTTTTTTAAGGTAACCCTGATCTGAGAGCCCATTTCTCAGCTCTGTCTCTGTAGCCGGCTTCCCCACTCTGATACCTGGCAGCTGTGCCACACTCAGATACCCCTTGTCTTTCTCTAATCCCATGGGTCCTGAGACCACACTGTTGTCGAGAGGGTTCCACCCCTGCTTAGCCTCTGGAGTGAATGTCCCTCAGTGGAGCAGACTTCTAAAAGTTCTGATTTCGTGCTCTACTGCTCTACTGCTTCCTGAGAGCTGACCCTTACCCCCACAGTCTTATCTTACTTTCACTTTGGATTCACTTCTCTGCACATCCTACCTTCCAGAAGGTGGTTAATTTTCTGTTCCTAGAATTGCTGCTCTTCTTCTCTTCTATCTTCTATTTCTCAGAATAGTTTGATAACTATCTAGCTGACTTCCAGGGACCTAATGATATTTCAGTCTCCTACTTCTCTGCCATCTTGCTTCCAAGGTCTATTGCCCAGCTTCTGATGGAGACATGGCTACCATAGATCTTAACACCTATTCTTAAACTTCTCACGAGTCTATTAAATTTGCTCTAGTTCTTTGGGGAATCCTAAAACTGTAAACCATGAAAAGATGTACCTAAAATCTGTATCCCAGTAAGGCCTGATGAAGTCTCTCTAAAACTCAGCTCTAAAGACCAGATGTTCCTATGTATCCATTACTATGTTTCTCTCCAGCTGAGAATGGCCAGCAATCCTTGTACCAACAAATGAAAGACTACTCCAAACTTTGCTGTGAAGAGGAGAAGAAGTCAAGGGGTCAATGCTCAGAGATGAGACTCTTTGGTCTTCTTTGCTCCCACTTTTATTGGTCCTTCAGGATAATGACAAATCCTTATCACTCTTTCTCTAGTATGTGATGTGTGATAAGGTGTTTTACTAAGAGGATCTGTTTATAGGAAAGATAATGATATGCTAATCTGGGTGTTCTTTGAGTTCTGGTAAATGTAGCCTAAGGGACAATGCATATATCTCTTAGATCACAGGGTGGTTGCTTGGGCTCTGAAAGTTTTAGGAAGGCAACCCTTTCCTGCCATTCCTATGGCAGGCAGAGTGGTCAGCATGCCCCAGCATTCCAAAGGCCGATACTCTTCTCCGAAACCTTCGTTTGCCTCCAGTGGCCTGTGTTAAATTTCGACAAGCCAGGTATTATGGATGATTTCATGCTGTACATTAACCCCAACACTCATGTCTTAAACACTGGAAAATTTATATTCTCTTACCTTGTATATTCAATGAATACTAATGCCTTACCTTTGAAATTATCAATTGTGAGTGTATTAAATTTTGTCCCTATTACAATTACATCAACATAGGGTGCCTGGGTGGCTCAGTGGGTTAAGCAACTGTCTTCAGCTCAGGTCATGATCCCAGGGTCCTGGGTTCAAGTCCTACATCGGGCTCCCCCTGCTCTGTGGGGAGCCTGCTTCTTCTCCCTCTGTCTGCTGCTCCCTCTGCTTGTGTGCTCTCTTGTTCTCTCTCTCTGTCAAATAAATAAATAAAATCTTTTTAAAAAATTACATCAACATTATTTGATTAAATCTGTATCCATTTCATGGTATAATTGAGTCTTAATTAAAAATATTCAGACCCCTAATTATATATATTCTATATGACAGTTTAGGAAACATATATTTTGTGTGTTTAGTAAAAGAAACAATTACCAACACAAAACTTTATCTTTGTCAGTTTTTATTTACTTTTCTTAAAGTTTAGAGATATTTTATGGTTATTTAGGCTAATTTGGCTAAAACTTTTATATTATAGTCATGTTGGGATACTTACTTGCTCCCCCCTTCCTCATGGATTGTCATATACTTGGCTTTATATTATAGATGTGTCAGAGGCTATAATTAATTCAAAATGGGAAATATGATATCTATTTTTGTCTGGGAAAAGATTTGTTAAACAATATCTAGTACAGAAAGTTAAAAAGAGGTTTTGTGTGTGTGTGTTCCTTAGACTTTTTTAGGGAAAACTAAGATGTTAAGTGGTGTGAACCGAATGTTCACTCTTGGACTTTGGGTTCCCGTTGCTTACAAATTGCATGCAAATTCTAACCCTAGGAAACCATACTAATCTCTTCTTAGCTGCCATGTGTCCTCTTTGCTTCACTGAGAAGTGCTTTCTTGTCCATTGGATGCTTCCTATACATGACAACCAAAAGCTATGACTGAGTCTAAGACAAAGAACACTCCTTCCCCAAACTCCCCCCAAACCAACTCATAACCAAAATAACTAATTATTCATTCATTGAAAGACATGCCACCTTTTTTTTTTGTCTTATTCCTTTTATTTCTTTGTATTAAGAAAAACTATTTATTTGTTTAGACTCCTAAGTGAGAACCTATGTGGCCTCCTGTCTATGTATTCTGGCCCTAGTCCCTCTTGGAAGGCTGGATCAGTCACTTCTCTCTCTGAACTTGCTCTGCTGGGCTATGCCTGTCCCTGCCTTTTGAAATGTAATGGCCTATAATAGCTAATTTGTCCAGCACTAGGTCTTTAATAGTTAGAAGCCTTCTGATGCTGACCTTCAGATATTGCATGTTTGCCATTGGCTGATCTTCTTCCTAACTGTAGGCTTCTGTGTCACCACTGGCACCTCTGCATATTCTCTACAGCATGTTTGAGAACTGCTGTCCCTCCTGGGTCATAATGGATGTTATGCTGAGGTGCCTGGAGAGGGTCTTTTAAGAGCTTGTAGACATTCCCGCAGGTCATGTCCAGGACAATGCCTCCCTTGTTCCCATGTTTTCCTTTTCCTATCTAGTCTTATCTACATTTTGCCTCCCCCTTCTTACAGCACACATCAGACTTGAACTTGGAATAGGACATAGAGACAGAGGCATGCTCTATTCACCTTATCTCCATTTTACTTGTTCCTTCTAAAAGCCATAGGGTAGAAAGATGAGGGGATACTTTGCTTCCTACTTCCTTTTCATGTCTGGTAGATTTCCAACTAAGTCATACTTTCCCATTTCCCCATCTGCTCTGCTCTATTAATTTAGGCTTTAATGGTGGGTGGGGCAAGAGAGAGAAACTAGCTTGCTAATAAACACAGTTATATTAGGAGATGTTCCATAAATACTCCCCATATCAGGCTAGTTCTCTGCTTGTAATTACAAACTTGTTATTTTTTTGCCTACTGATAAATTGCTAATGTGAGAGATAAGAGGAATATCAGATAAGAGTATATATATATGTTTCTTTTTATGGGATATTGGGCTATAAGTTTACATGAACTTTGCATTTCTGATTTACTATATGTTTAGAATTAGGAACAAAGTCTCAGAGATAGCAGGAAAACAATATTCCCATGGCATCTGCAATAACAAACTTATCTTTAAGATCTTGGTGAAATCTCCTAAAGCCAGCTCAATAGATCAGTCTTTTAGTACAAACTATAGTCTTCAGTATTTTTATATTTTGCAAATGTCTTTCCCTTCAGACTCTGGATACATTGCTTGAACCCTAGATTATCAATTAAAAATTTGATAAAAACATCAATCGGAACACAGTTGACAGTACTATTATTCCATCATGATATTTTGTATTTATCCTTATAGGTAAGGGATGTTTGTCATGGGCCATATAGAGTTCTATGCACTTTTTATATAGCTAATCATTTATTTCTCACAAAATCCCATTAACTAGCCACTAATATTCCCACTTCACAAAGAAAACTAGCATAGAGAGAAAGTAATTTGTTCAACATCACAGAACAAGTAAGTGACAGAGCTGAGATTTCGGCCTAAGGAGTATGGTTTCTGAGTCCTAATTGCCTCACCATACTATTTCTCTGGTGGAGAAAGAGGAGACATTTGTGAATTATGATTGTTCATATGTACAGTTGGTTTGTCACCTCTTACTATTATTTGCCACAATGCTAACAACTAAGTCTACTTCAAAAGTTTACATAATCACAGATACACACACAAACACAACTGTTATTAAACAAGGAGACGATTATACTGAGGTGGCTATAATGCCATGGTGGCCTACCTGAACAAATCACAGTCTAAGTCTTTAAATGCTTCTAGGTTACAGAACTCAAAACCTAAGGACAGCCAATCACATACCATCCAATTAAACTTTAGAGCCCCTCGATTTCCTTGATTTGCCTCTGTCTTTTCTCTATAAATGTCTTTACCCAAGTTCCTGTGCATGGAGCACTCCTAACTACTTCTGGTTTGGTGCTCACCAAATAGAATCAATTTTTGCTCAAACTGTTATAATAGTTATGATGCCTCAGTTTATCTCTTAACACATGCAAAAAACAACATCTCCCTTGATTTTTAAATAACAAAACAAAAAATAATTTAAATGATCAAGTAGTTTAAATACATAAACACAATCTAGAAGAGTTTTGCATCTTAAAATTAACCCTGTTGGGGTGCCTGTGTGGCTCAGTGGGTTAAAGCCTCTGCCTTCAGCTCAGGTCATGGTCCCAGGGTCCTGGGATCGAGCCCCGCATCGGGCTCTCAGCTCACCAGGGAGCCTGCCTCCCCCTCTCTGCCTGCTTGTGATCTCTCTCTGTCAAATAAATAAATAAAATCTTTAAAAAAATTAACCTTGTCAATAAGTAAGGATTTCTGGAACTTACCCACCCAAACACAATGCTTCTACTCAGTAGGGTTATCGTACTTGTGATAACAATCCCATAATGAAGAAGCAGACATCATTTGCTAAGTGATGCTTAGCAATATGCATCCTGTATTTTCCTTCTGTGGGCCAATCTTTTCACCGATTTTTATTTTGCTTCTAAACATATTGTGCACATTCTCTTTTATTCAGCATTTTTGTCATTCATGTTTCCCAGGTTGAGCCTATTAGGACAATTAATGACTCAGAATGCTTCTTCCTTTTCTGTTCATTTATCCATTCTAATTACACTTAAAGGTGGCATTATATTTTCTTATTTGAAACTTCAGAGGAGAGGGACTAATGGAGCAATCAGACAAAAGGATACAAGCAGGTAGAAATGAAAGATTGCCTGTTATTAATTTATGACTATGTGAACTTATTTGTGTTCATTTTCAAGGGGGATTTGGACTAAGTGTCTTTCATCTTGTACAAAGCAGCCATTAAGTGCATGAGAGGAAAACGACAGACAAAACATGGTGATTGAACTAGCTAAACTCTGTTATCATCATCCCAAAGCCAGCCAGTAGGATCCTAATAAAAAAGGATCTAGCTGAGTGAAGCCCCCCCACACCCCCCCAAAAAAGAAAAACAAAAGAGGAAGAAACAACAACAACAAAAATCTCCTGCAGCTAATGGCTTAAAAAATGTGAAAAGTTTCATTCAGTTATGTAATCTTAAAACTTTAAATTAGAGAGAGCTTCACAGTTGGATGTAGACATAGATATTCTTAGAATGTTCAAGCATAGACCATGGAAACATTAAAAGTCTATGTATGACTTTCATGCTTTCCCTTCCTAGTTGTCTCCCTCTTCCTAGAATGTCTTGTAGAGTTTGAGAAATGAGTGACTCCAGAATTTTTTTTTTTTCTCCTCAGAGATAATGATTTTTATCAGCTTGAGTTCTATAGCTCTAAACAGTACAGCTGGTCACATTAGTGAATAGTGAGTTCAACCAAAATGGTTGAGCCACATATGAGACATCATTTAGAGTTGTGTAGTTTGATCAAGTGAGGTATCACATAGCTGGTCATTTCTCAGTTTTCTTCCTGTTGTATCTAAAACTATCCTTGTTGAATCTCATGGTCTTTAAATAGAAAATAAGGCTAAAGAAACACAATCTAGCAAGTTTATCCACAATATTGAAGGTGTATATATTGACAAATCTGCCAACATGTAATTAGGTATGCAAAAGGTACTAATGTTTTTAATTGTAGGCACCAGTTGGTTTTTGTCATGAAGTGAGAGCAATGGCTATTTTTAGACCTAATTTTGAAAAGTATGCCTAGAAAATATCAAAATACGTAATACATTTATTGCAATGTTTTTAGATTTGTTTTGCTAATTCTCCTTTGCTCAAATCCTATTATTCTTTTTCCCCACTTTGGCATTCCTGAGCCTTTAAATTTTGCTTTAGCTTCATTATTTCAGCTAAAATAGGTATCATATTTAGATGGCAAAGAAAACATATGATTTGTTTAATTGAAAAATGTTGGAAAATCATTGTGTAATTAGTAATTTTTTAACATAAATATTCTGATATATCCTGGCTCTAAAATCAGTTTTTAGAATGCCGTGTTAAAACCCTGAATTTTTTGAGAACTATATAAAAAATAATAAATAGCTTAATATATTCTTCTATATGTATGTGATCATGGGTATTTCTATTTTTATGTGTCGTCAGATTTAGGTACATCATTACATTCAGAATCTCTCTTCCTTTTAAAGGAGGTAATATGACTGCATTTATAAGGTAAGCTCACAATGTTAATGAAAGACAGGATTTCATAGTTTGGAAAGGCTATAGGCACGTAAGATGTTTTCTTATAATCCCCAGCACCTATTTAGACTCTGGCAAGTATCAGCGATCAATATGGTCCACCTACTGGAACTCACAGGCTAGCCACAGAAACAGGCAGGTGGCAGAAATTTCATTGGAAATTTTCTTTCTCCCTTTGAATTGTCCAGAATGCACTGAGTATTTTGTTATACTCCTCTTAAAATCCATAAAACTTTATAAGGCTTTAAGAAATAGATATATTATTAAAGATTTATTGGGGGAAGAGAACTTACATTACACAATACATACCAGAAACAATAAAATTCTACAGGTTCTTCTACCTACAGTCTCTCACCTCCTATCTTTCATCTTCTACACAGACTATAAATCTCCTTTATTACCCTGAGAAGTTTTGCCTGGCCACTTCAATCAGTAAAAGAAAAGTTCAATAATTAATGAATTGTGAATACTTGTTGTTCCTCAAGCAATCCCATTTAAAGAGTCTTATGCTGGCCACTTGAATGGTAACTGGGTTATTATTCAAATAGTATTATTTGAATACTCTTATAATACTATTCGAGTAGTAACCCAACAAATTAATCTTATTATATTATATACATATTAAATATTTTATTAACTAATCATAAAGAGGAACTCAAATGAGTAAGCAATTTGATCTGCTCTGAGTAAGAAAGATTTTGTAAAAATAGTGACTTATGATCTGGATCTTGAAGGATACATGGGGAATCTATGCCAATGAAACTTATAATTTAGGTTTTTATTTATAATACAATCTTAATAAGTGGTAATAGTTATTGGGTGTTTTAATGTGCCCTGTGGTAATGATTAGCATGAAGAGTCTCAAAAATTAATTGAAATTATTATTAATAGTATTATAAACACCATTTTATACAAGAAAACCTAGAAGCTGAGGAAGTTGTCTAAATTCCTATAGCTAATAACTGCTACAATATAGAATTAGAACCGAGATTTGAGTCCAAGGATACTGACCTTAGCATCTGACCAACTGTATTCTTCTGTTAATTAGAGCACGTTTTTAGTTTACTACAAATGAGTTTAACATACTCTTAATCTTCTATATGTTATTAAAGGCTGTGAATAAACTCAATTTGATTATGTTGTCACCTATCAGGCTAAAAGACTGCCAAATAAATATGGCATTGACTTTCTTCATTATAAATTTTAAAATATTTTTTCCATGGTGAGAAAAGGCCTTACACAACACAAATGTTTGCCATGTTTATAGTTCATCTTCAAGGTTGTACATTTTTTACCCTTGAGGATTCACTAGACTAGCTTGTACAGCCACATCAACATCAAGTCACATCTGCCTCCCATCACAAACCTGTGTTATTCTCAAGAACCCAGAAGCAAAGGTTGAATGCATTTAGGAGACTGAACAGGTGCTGAGAGGTACCACTAGTTATTTAGCATAACTGGATTCAGTCTTATTCAAGTCTGTGAACTAAAAGGTCATCTAACTGAAAGTCTTCCATCTGTTTTTATTATTCTCCTGTCTGGCCTTGTACTTTGCTGTTTATACACACAATGCGTTCGTGATAAAAATAAAATAAGACAATTCATTGGCAACTTGAAGTAAAACGCTTTGGCTATAAAGTGTTTGATAGCATGCCATTGATGGTTATTTTAAAATTTAAATATTATATGTCCCTTAAGTTATTTCAATATGACATAATGATGAAAGCAAAAATCAACCCAAAAATTTCCTTCATGGTCTTTCCTATCATATAGTTTTTCCTATTATAATATGGATAGAAATACTAAAATATTTTAAATTGTTTTTAGGAAAGAGCAGTAGAGAATATATTTTGTCTAGAGATCCTTGGTCATAAACTATATATTATTTATTGGTTCATTTACAATTCTCAATTATTTTTTCTACACCTATAATAGTTAAATGTAATGGTGATCCAATAATGTACAACACAAACTTGATTTGTCTCTAAAGAAGCAACAAATATTAACCAAAAAGTTGCAAAACTATATGAGTATTATAATTATGACATCTGTTTTAAAGAAGAGCATGGTATTAATAACTTATATAACTGAAAATTTGTACCAATAACACTGGGTTATACAATATGCCGGCAAGTTTAGTTATAAGATATGAGTGCCTGTATGACAATAACTGAGACACCCAATTTAACAAAGTTCTAATTTATGCCATAATATAAGCGAGACTGTTCATAATCTCAAGGAGCTTATGGACAGGTAGAGACAGAAAAGTAAACAGACATTAGTAGTATAGCTTATTAAATGTTATGATGGGGAAGCAGTAGAGCCTTGGGGGCATAAAGGATGTGCCCTCCCACTGTAGGAGCTGAGGAACACACACAAACTTTGAATCTAAAGCTCAAGGAGACTTGGAGTTCCCTACTACATATTTGTTATCTTAGCATTAGGGAAAATTTAATGATTAAAAACCATAACAAAATTGATACGTATTATTTGAAAATATCCACATATCAAAAACTACAATAACTAAACTTAAGGGGGGGGGAACCTTGAGAAAACATTTGTAACATTTAAATAGGTAAACGGTTATCAACATTAACACATAAAAATTTCTTTGTTATGCAATACAAAGAAAAATGCTCAACTGAAAAAATGAGCAATGGCTCATGTGGATGAGAAATGGCATTTCATATAATAGGAAAAAACAGTGACCAAGTAAGATATGTGTAAATATGAACCTTAGTAGTAATAAAAGACATATGAGTAAAGCAAGATATTCCACATACAAAAAACTTTTTTAAAATTAAAACTCAGCATAGAAAGAGAGTATAGAAAGAGGCATTCTTCAACCCAAAACACTTTGGAGGATTTTGTCAAAGTATAATGAAAGCTAAAAAGATATATAGCCTTTGACATAAGAAATTCTAATGTTAGAAATTTATCCTGAGGGAAGTAATAGAATAATTGTACAAAGATTCAGATGTCTTTATCATGAGACTGATTATGTAAAAATAAAGCAATGCAAATGTCCCATTAAATGGGATTGATAAATAAAATTTGGTTTATGCAGTGGAATACTCTGAAGTCATTATAATTATTACATACATACATAGTTATTGCCATGAAGAGATGTTTAGCACATATAAGTAAATTAAAGTAATTATAAAACTAGGAATAATATTCTACTTTTAAAAGTGTGATTTATTCATGTGCATAAAATATGACACATATACTTCAAAATATAAGCAGTGTAATAGAATTAGAGGTAATTATTTTTAACTTCTCTTTACTTTCCACTGTTTTTCCAATGGTGCATGCATATTGCTTATGTAATAGTAAAATATATACAAGTAAAACTTGAAAAAAATCTGAATAATCTAAAGCAAGTTTTCCCCCTTAAGTTTGATCTGGGATTGTCACTTGAAGCCCCAATGAGAATTGAGTGTTCAAGTAATTAGGACTAGTAGTCTATTTTTTTAAAATTTGGAAGGACTATGAAGAATAATTGAGTATCTACCTAAGATATTTGCTTTATTTACTAAGTCCCAAGAGGAATTTATTTTTTAGAACACTGAAATTACTTGAAACATATTAGCATAACGAGGAGTCACAAAATAAAATATGGTCATTAATAAAAGGATCAAAGCAAACATAAATATAAATAAACACAAGTGAAAGACCCATATAATCAAAATCAGCTGTAGTTTTGGATAAACAAGTGAACATGTTTATATGCACACACACATACATAGGATGAAAAGAGTCTATGGAAACTCTTATTGATAGATTGGTAAGTTTTGACATTTAGTAGTGAATCTTACAGAATTTTAAATTAGAACATTTTAGTGAGTATAGGGAAAGTTGTTTCAGTAGAAGGGATATCCTGTATTAGGTTTATAATAAAACTAATGCATGAGCTTTCCTGATCATGACCCTCACCACTCTAACATGATTTCTGTAATTCCTCATTAAAATCTGAGCTTTGCCTTAAAGTGTTTCATTGTTGTATCTTTAATGTCTTTTACCTGCCCCATCAAATGACTAAATGTTGACTTTCTCCTATGACATAGGTAGGGTAGTTATTATTAATATTTTTATTTTTTTAAACAAATGTATAACCCAGTGCTTAGGAATAGTGCTGGAACCAAGTGCTGGAACCAATTTAAAATTAGGTATTTTCATTCAAATCTATGCTTTCTTGATTTTGTCCTGCTGTTAAGAGATAACCAAGAACAAGTAATTAATATAAAAGGATCCCCTATCTTGAACCATAAGCTAAGGAGATAAACATAATGAAGAGTGAAAAATAATGAAAAATTTTGAAGCTCACACCATGAAATTTAATTTGAATCAATAGCTCTGCATTCCTCTGGGAATTATTCCTTAAGTAAGATGTTTATAGCTATTAAATCATATTTGGAAGCAACAGGACATTGAGGGTCAATAAAGAGGCAACTGAGTCTGTTGAGATCAATGTTCATAGCCTATTGGAAAAACAATTTTATCTATTTTGGGAAGATATGCTCAGAAAGATGTTTTATAAGATGCTTGGTAGTCTACTTTGTTAACTTAATAGTCTTATAGTCATAATTTATTTACCTATTTTACTTTTATATGTAATGCTAAGCCTGTTGATGAAGAGAAAAACCTAACACATATTGTTTACTCTGAGTCAGGTATTTGCTTAACTCTTTATACTTGTGTTTTCAAATAACCTTCTCAACAAGATTGTGAAGTAAGTATATATTATTCCTACTTTACAGACGAGACATTTATCCTTGAGAAGTTACATAATTTTCCCAGGATTATTTAGCTGATACATGACAAAAGGGAATTTGAACATAGAATTAATTATAAAGCCAACAGACACTGGGCACTTCTTTGTATAAAATAATCAAATAATTTATCACATTTACATCCAGATAGTTCCTGGTAGGTTTCATAACCTCTAACTGATTATTAACAGACTTCTTATTTGAACACTGTAACTAGTTAATGAAAATATATTTGAAGTATTTATAGATCATTTATATACTCTTACTATTGCAAACTTAAAGTCTTTTGGTTGCTTTTCCAGAGTAAATAAAAACTTTGTGTCAAAGAAGGAAGAAAGATTAAAAATAAAAGTTAGAAATGTTGAAAAGAATAACTTCTTTAAAATATATAGTGTTTGATTTTCTAATTTACTTGGAAGTTTAAACTTAAGCCTTCATAGTAGTACTGAGCTGCTATAGGTACTCAAAGTAGACTTCAAAGAAATCTGAATGTGTCAAACACAAATTAACAGTCCAGATGATTGAATATCTGTGTCTCTAAACTGAGTGTGACTATAAACAAGTATAATAATGGTTACAGTTCTATAGTATATAGAACTCTTCTCCACCATTTGTACTGGAGATATTATAAGCTGTGTATTAACACAAAGCACATTTATTTTCATTTCTAGGACTAAAATTCCATTAAAAGTAAACATTTTGGTACTTTCATCAGGGTGCATTTTATTGTCTGCATTGAAGATAAGGCACTGTGAATTTATCACAATTCAGAGAAGGCAAAATTTTCAAAAGCATGATTTAGAGTTAACATAATGGTGCACAAGTACTTTTTCCATTTAAAGAAACCTGGGTTGGGGCGCCTGGGTGGCTCAGTGGGTTAAAGCCTCTGCTTTCGGCTCAGGTCATAATCCCGGGGTCCTGGGATCGAGCCCCACATTGGGCTCTCTGCTCAGTGGAGAGCCTGCTTCCTCCTCTCTCTCCCTGCCTGTCTCTCTTGCCTACTTGTGATCTCTGTCTGTCAAATAAATAAATAAAAAATCTTAAAAAAAAAAAAAAAAGAAACCTGGGTTGTTTATCATGTGGCACTTTCCACATCCTTTTTAAGAATTTGCTTTTGATGTTGTATCTTGGCATTACCGGTTATTTCAGAATTTAAAAAAATATATATTGGACTTTCCCCCCCAAATCATCAAATATTGTACAGTAAGTACCAAAATCCTTTTATGTATCCCTGCATTACATTCTCAAATAGATTAAGTTCTAACATCTTTCATAGCATCCCTAATGTAAATACATTATCTTGTCCTGAATATAATAAATATGTTAAGTATATTAATTAAAGTCCAGCTTGGATTTGGTGGTTTTTCTGTATACACTGTGTATGCTAGATGTTGTATAACATTGATATAGTCTCACATATCTATAGGGCCCATGGCATAAATCCATGAATCTGTCTGGAAATGAGAAAGTTTCCTTGAATATGTCAGTGGGTAAGTTTAGTATAGAATATGCTAAAGGGACTGGAATATTAGATTCTACAGAAATATTTATTTGAAAGTAAAACAGGCCCATCTGTAGCAAATCCAGCACTTTTTAAAAAAAAGAATTTATTTATTTATCTGACAGAGAGAGATCGCTAGTAGGCAGAGAGGCAGGCAGAGAGAGAGAGGAGGAAGCAGGCACCCCACTGAGCAGAGAGCCCAATGCGGGACTCGATTCCAGGACCCTGAGATCATGACCCAAGCTGAAGGCAGAGGCCTAACCCACTGAGTCACCCAGGTGCCCCAAATCCAGCACTTTTTAAATGATAGACACGGACATGAGAAATGTATCAGCAACGTTTACAACCTCAGCTCCAGGGTTAGTCTCAATGGGTGATATTTTACCCTACTGCTTATACCTGGCTTAAAAGTATTTAAACTATTTTAGTGTATTGATTTTGCATGATCAAGGAAAATGGTCTTTACAGAGTAATCACACTACCTTGATGAAGGCCTAGGCATTGTGTAGCATAAAAAATATAGTGGTAAATAAAAATAAGTGAACAACCTGTGGAAGGGATAATTTGCAGTAGGAAACAGCATTGTCTATGGCTATCACCTAGAAGTACCATCTGATGATACTAAAATTTCTGTATTGGGCCTGGAAACATGACCTCAATGATCTCTGCCCCTTTATTTCAGCAGCCAAGGTGATGTTAATAAGTCATGTTTCAGGACGCCTGGGTGGCTCAGTTGGTTAAGCGGCTGCCTTCGGCTCAGGTCATGATCCCAGCGTCCTGGGATTAAGTCCCACATCAGGCTCCTTGCTCGGCAGGGAGCCTGCTTCTCTCTCTGACTCTGCCTGCCACTCTGTCTGCCTGTGCTCGCTTGCTCTCTCCCTCTCTCTCTGACAAATAAATAAATAAAATCTAAAAAAAAAAAAGTCATGTTTCAGTAATCTGAAATGTGCTCAAGGAGGGACAGGTATAGTTGTTTCTGAGTGTATGAAATGCTCCAAGATCAAATAACCATGCAAGGTTACAGCACTGACCTTTTACATTCTCCTTTCTCCTATTTCTCCTATTCTCCCTTTCTCTCCATATTGAGATAGTGTGTAGAGATGACCTGAAGAATTCCAGGAAAGTGGTGGCAGCTTTGGAGAGATCAAAATATTTTACTTGAGAAAAAGCTAAAATTTCTGGCTATTACCTTGGATAATAAAATCAGAAAAATTAGAAATCATTAAGAAATTATCAGATGCATTTTGATAAGTATTTGTAATTTATGCCAAAATTTCATTTATATAAAACATAAATAAAATATTCAATTTTCTAGATTATTCACTCTAATTTAAAAAGATATCTGTATGTTAACCTAATACATAGTTCCTAAGTTATATCCAATCATTGTGTCTTCCTAAACCAAATATAAAGAGTTAATATAACTTTGTCTCATAGTCATGTTACTGGTTTCATTTCCATAACATCAATGCAACTGATACTGACTAAATACCATATAGTCCCTGTATTCAGCTGTGAAAATTTGAATGCAGAGGCCTAAATAATAATCTCATTGTAAAAACTGGATTTGCCCAAAGATTCAGGAACACATTAAATAGTATTGTGAATTGGATCTGTTTAGATAACTTTAAATTAAATTTGTGTTTAAAAATTGATATTTCAAACATCTACAATATAGACACTATAACAGAGTTAAATCTAAAAGGCAAAAAAAAGGAAAAATATCAATATTTAATGACTATACTCTGTTCTGGGGGCTTATCTTTGAACCTCAGTCTCATCTATAAACAGCAGTAAAGAACATGGTGATCAGTGATTTACTTCAAAACTATAAATTCACTGTATATATATGTACACATATATATTTATATACATGCATACACACATATTGAACAAATGAATGAATGTATAGTAAATGAATAACATTCTGAATTTGGACATAGTTCTATCTTTTCCATTGAGCAGTCAATACTAAACAATGAATTTGGAAATTTATAATATGCTATAATATTCAGTGGAAAGTGTAGTTCCACTGAATAAGACATGCAGTAATATCCATGATCTAAAATGAGGTATATTAGAGATGCCTGGGTGGCTCAGTTGGTTGAGCGACTGAGTCTTGATTTCAACTCAGGTCATGGTCTCAGGGTCCTGCGATGAAGCCCCAGCCCTGTGTTGGGCTCCGCACTCAGTAGGGAGTCTGCTTGAGGACATCTGTCCTTCTCCCTCTGCCCCACCCCCAGTCTCATGTGCATGCTCTCTCTCTCTCGAATAAATAAATCTTAAATTTAAAATGGATAAATAAATATATAAATAAAATGAGGTGTATCAGTGTTTGTACTTTTTCTCATTTATACTTTATTTCTAGTTCTCGATCTAAAGATGACTACCATAGCAACAACTCTGATAACTATTGCCATTTGTTAAAAAGAAGTAAATAAAATATCACAAAGACTTCCCTTAGTAGTGGGAAATTTATAACAATGTTGCAAGGTTCAAGAAAGCTTGGTAGAATGCAGAGGTTGTCAATCACTGATTCTGATGAGCCTTTTTTTTCCCTTTTAGTCCTGTAGCTGGAGAGTGAAAGGATGACATTACACAGGAGGGATTATATCCAGAATATATTTTAAAAAGTCTTACAACTCCACAACACAAGGATGCCCCAGTATAAATAAAAGTGGGCAAAGGATTAGAATAGATATTTGTTCAAAGAAGATATACAAATTCCTCATAGAACCATGAGAAGATAGCAACATTAAGCATTAAGGAAATACAAATTGAAACCACAGTGGGATACCATGTTACCACACTAGGATGGCTATAGTGAAAAAGACTATGTGTTGTCAGGGATATAGAATAATTAGAACTCTCATACATGCTGGTGGGAATGCAAAAAAGGAAAAACAGTGCAGCCACTTTGGAAAGCATTTTGCCATGTCCTAAAAACATACATAGAGTCACTATATAACTCAACATGTGCTTTTCCTCTCTCTCTCTTAAATAAAGAAATAAATCTTAAAACATTTGCTTGAAGATGGGGGGAGGATTGAAGAGAAATGAAGAGTGATTGATGATGAATATAGAATTTCTTTCTGGGTTTCAAAATGTTCTAAAAAGACTAAATCTTAACTATTATCTCACTAATCATGCTCTCAGGTTAGGTAAACTTTCTCATTGTTCCTCATTGTCCTTTTTGAAAATGTGAAAATGCTCTTTTCATCATTGTACCATTGTGATAATAATACATGTAAAATTTATTTGAAAAAATTTAAAGGATTTTTATTGTGATTTGTATTTTTAGGTTCTGTAGATTCATGATTGCAAGAGTTCTTTGTTGGAGAGTCTGTGCCCACTCTATGCCAGTTACTGGCTATGCACTTTACATATGTTATCTTATTAAGGCCTCACAACAACTTTGCAAAATCAAGTTATGTTTTTATAGCTAAAAGTATTGGCATTTGGAGAGGTTAACTACTCAAGATGGTGTTGAAACCCTTACCAATCTAAAGCCCATATTCTTCATATATCACACTACTTCTTACACAAAGGTTAATAGAGTAATTTTTTTAGACTTCCTTCATCCACAAACAAGCAAATCTCAAAATGTGGCATATGATTGCTGTATGTGAAATATGAGATTTATATAAATACTTCATTAAGTGTCACATCAAGTTGTTTAGATTTTTATACTGCTGAATTTCATATTTTATCTGTTTTTAATTCACACCAAATGAAAACATGACCTCAATGGTCCTGTAAAACATGTCATGTGCAAAAATGAAATGGGAGAGCAACCTGAAATGAATTTACTTCGGGGGATTTTATGAACCATCAACTCAGCTTTCAGTTCACTCGCCATGAGAGATGGATGTGATAGGTGAAAAAATAAGAACTTGGAGTAGTTCTTTCTGACATATAATGTATAGGCAAATACAGGGCTAATGGTATAGCAAATTTCATAGAAACTCAAATAGTATAGAAAGCAGTTTTTGAGGTTTAGGGTATGCATATCTTAGATGTTTAGCAAATATTGAACTAATCATAAAAATTGCAAACTGATAACTGGTTATTAAAGAAAAATCAAGACTATCCAAAAAATATCACCCTAATGTGAATTAATAATAAATCAAAATACCTTTTGATTTCAGTCTCAGAAAGTAGGTCAGAAACACATTTGGAAAGATACAATATGAATGAATGTTCCACTGGTATCTAAAAAAAATGCTTTTTTCTTTCTCTATGAATTAACTGTTAAATAAGTGAGTTTAAGCAATTATAAATAAAATAAATTCAAGACTTTTGAAATTTTCTGAAATTTTATGTAATTTATGTGATTTATTGTTAAGTGCTTTGGAGTCAGAAGACCTCTACTTGAATCTCAGCTCTCCCCTTTCTTATGGTGCAACCCAGACAAGCTGCCTCCTATCTCTGAGCCTTAATTTAAGGGTGAAATGGGAAAGATAATATACATCTTGAATGGATTTAATGCAGACTAAATCAGCACTGTATGTAAAGTATTTTGAATAATGTCTGGTATAGGGGAAGCACTTGATTTATGGAAGATCTAGCAGTATAAATTGAATAGTGAAATCTTCACAGTGAAAAATGAAATTGAAATATTGACAAGTTGGAAAATTGGGTCTGTGTAGGTGAGCAAATATGATCATTCAGAATGAAAATACATTTTGGCTTATGTGTAAAATATTTTTCTCAAGTGCTTTCTTTCCTGGCTGAAGAAATGCATTCACTTCATATTTCAGGTACACAAAATGAAAAATTTAACTGCTCTTTATAATTATATAAACTGAGGCCAAAAGTTCTTCTCTCCTAAAAGATCTGTTTCAGCTGCTAACCCAGCTAGACTTTGCTGGAAAATAGCTGTTTTCATCAACTTGTTTAAATAAGGTGTGATTAAAAAAATATATTTTATACCTCCTCAAGTCTCCACAATTTATTTTTTATTTTTATTTTTTTTATTTTTAAAAGATTTTATTTATTTATTTATTTGACAGAGAGAAAGTGATCACTAGTAGGCAGAGAGGCAGGCAGTGGAAGGGGGGAAGCAGCTCCCCGCTGAGCAGAGAGCCCGATGTGGGGCTCGATCCCGGGACCCTGAGACCATGACTTGAGCCAAAGGCAGAGGCTTAACCCACTGAGCCACCCAAGTGCCCCATCCACAATTTATTTTTAAATAGTATATTGTATTTCAGTTGGAGAAATTTGGGGAAATTAAATTATATGAATAAATGTCTATATTAGAGCCTCTAGTAAAGTAAAAGGAACATGTAGGTTGATATAAAAAGCATAACTAGAATACTCATGACAAACCAATAAAATCATCTTTTTATCAATTTAGCTAAAATTGCCTTATGTTATAATCAATTACCTTCCAATTCTTAAGAGAAAAAAATTTAACACAAAATTGGACTCATTGGGTTTATATTGCCACATTATGCTGTTTGAAGGAAGAAAATTAAGTATTAAATATTCTTCTAATGGAGCAGAAAGTAAGTTTTTGGATTGATATGATTATATCCATCCATTAGTATCTTTAAGGTATATTCCTAGGAATGGCTGATTGGAATTAAAATAATATCTTGACTCAGGAAACTTCAATGAGACCAGTTACCATCATGACGTTCAGTTATCAGAACAACAAAAAAGAACAATAGGTTTATTGAAAGACGTGTAAAACATAAAATGTAACAATTTCATAAGTTTAAAAATTTTCCTGAAAGTTGAAAATTATCTGTATACTAAAAGTCCCAAATCAAGGTGTTAGCAGAGCAATACTCTTTCTGATGACTGAAGGAGAGAATACTTCTTTGCCTCTTCTAGTTTCTGGTGTTTGCCAGCAATCCTTGGTGTTCCTGGACTTCTAAGTGCCTCATTCCAGTCAGATAGCTATCTTCTCCCTGTGTGTCTTCACATCTTCTTCCATCTTTTCGTGTCTGTCTCTGTGTCCAAATTTTCCCTTTTTATGAGGATACTAGTTATATTGAATTATGGCCCATCTTAATGACCTATTTTTAATTTGGTTATTTTGTTAAGACCTTGTTTCCAAATAAGGTCACATTTTGAGGAATAGTGGGTTAGGACATCAAAGCATCTTTTATGAGATGGGGAAAAACTGAACCCTTAATAACTAGCATGGAAATGGATAGCCAAGTCTTAAAATAGCAAGGAACTGGATCTTGCCAATAACCCTAGTTTTCTTAGAAGCAGTCTTCTTAGAGCTTCTTAATAAAAGCATAGTCAATCAACTCCATGATTTTAGCCTTGTTAAACCTAGAGTAGAGAAACCAACCCAGACTCTGACCTACATAACTGTAAGATAATAAATTTGTATTGTTTTAAGCTTGTGGTTATTAGTTATAGCAGCAATAGAAAACTACGAAAGTCATTCCCCCCTCCCTTTTCATTGCTGAGTAGCATTCCACTTTTTGAATACACCACAGTTTTATCTATTTGCTTGCTAATCAACACTTGGTTGTTTTGTTTTGTTTTTAAGATTTTATTTATTTATTTGTCAGAGAGAGAGAGAGAGCGAGCGAGCACAGGCAGACAGAGTGGCAGGCAGAGGCAGAGGGAGAAGCAGGCTCCCTGCGGAGCAAGGAGCCGGATGTGGGACTCGATCCCAGAACGCTGGGATCATGACCTGAGCCGAAGGCAGCCGCTTAACCAACTGAGCCACCCAGGCGTCCCAACACTTGGTTGTTTTTAATGCTTGGGGTATTACCAAAAAAAGATTGCTATACTCATTTATATAAAGGTCTTTGTGGAGACATATATTTTCATTTTGGGAATGCCTGAGGTATAAAGGCAGTGTAAATTTAATTGTTTTAGAAAGTGCTAATCACTTTTTCAAAATAATGATCACATTTTACATTGGAAATGACAGTATGAAATTTTTAGTTGCTTGCATCATAACCAATACTTGGTTTTGTCAATCTATTTTAGACATTCTTATATGTACATATTAGTAGTATCTGCAAGTTTTAATTACTTCCTTGAAAACTAATGAGCATCTTTCTATGTATTTGTTGGCTTTCCCTGTATCTTCATATTCAAAGTATCTGTTCAAATTTTTGACCATTAAAAAAATTGTCTGCCTTCTGACTTTTAATCTTTATATACTCCTGATATGTCTTTTATCTATATATATATCTACATATAGATATATATCCCATACATAGATATCTTATATATCTGATATATAGAGATATATAGATATGGGGTAGCTATATACATAGATATACCTATCATATATATCAGATATATATATATATGATCAGATATATGTATAATACACATATATAGCAATTTTTTCCCACTCTGTCATTTGCTTTTTCATTTTTTTACACTAACTTTAGAAGACCAGAAGGACTTAATATTTATGAAGTAGAATTTATCAGTTTTTAATTGATATTAGACTCCTAATTTACTCACTTTTCAAAATTATTATCTAGATCTTTGTATTTCCTACAAATTTTAGAATATATTTCTTAATTTCTAAAATAAATCTCACATTTTCTTTTGGGTTATATTGTATTGTCCAATACAACATTCAGTGTTCTCCAGAGAAATAGAACCAGTACAATATAAATATTGATATAGATATAAATATGTAAGGAACTAGCTTAGATGATTATGGAAACTGAGAAGTCCCAAGATCTGCAGTCAGCAAGCCACATATCCAGTAGAGCTGATGGTGTTAGTTCCAGTTCAAGTCAAAATGCAGAAGTCCAGTGCTCAGCTGAAGACCATCAGACAGAGAGAGCAAATTTCGCTCTTCCTCAATCTTTTGTTCTATTTAGGCCTAAAAGGATTAGATGAGTCCTACCCACATTGGAGAGCGTAATCTGCTTTATACAGTCTATACCAACTCAGAAGTTCCTATCATTCAGAAATACTCCCATAGAAACATCCAGAATAATGTTAGCAAATATCTGGGTATTTTGTGGCTCAGTCAAGTTGACACACAAAATTAACCATCACATGTATCTGTAGACAAATTTTGGTAAAGTAAAACTTTTATCAATATTTAGTCTCCTAATTCCTAAGCATAATATATTTATATAAAAGTTTCCTGCTAATTATTTTAAAAATGTTTTGTAGTTTCCATTGAAACATATCTTTTGCATATTTTGTTAGATATATCCCTAAGTACTGAATATTTCTTGGATATTTTGGTAAAAAGCATGGATTTTAACTTTAAATTTCTAATTATTCTTTGCTAATGCCTAAAACTAAAATTGGATTTTGTATATTTTTATATATTCAGTGAGCTAGATATTAAACTCATTTATTAGTTTAATAGCTTTTTGTAAATTCTTAGGATTTTCTAAGTAGACCATTAAATCATCAACAAATAGAGTCATTAATACTAGGTTTGTGCCATTTTTAGTCATGTTCAAATTGGGGAATGTGCCTAGGCAAAAAGCCAGAAACTTGCAAATGTCAATTGCCTTATTAGTTCCTTTTTCAAGTGTTGATACTTTCCTGATTTGTTTGCTTTTAATTGTTTTCCAAGTTCTTTAAATAGTTGTGTGTGTCTGTGTGTGTGTGTGCGCATGCGCGTGTGTGTGCTTAAGATGTTCTAATTGTTTTCTGTGGTAGGGTTAATGTATGTGCAAACCACTTGGCCATTGCCAGAGCATTTCTAGTTCACTTTTGATCATTGACTTCAGTTCTACTTGTACTTGATTTTATCTGATTTGATATTTTAAAATTTTTTAAAAGATTTTATTTATTTATTTGACAGACAGATATCACAAAAAGGCAAAGAAGCAGGCAGAGAGAGAGGAGGAAGCAGGCTCCCTGCTGAGCAGAGAGCCCTATGTGGGGCTCAATCCCAGGACTCTGGGATCATGACCTGAGCTGAAGGCAGAGGCTTTAACCCACTGAGCCACCCAGGTGCCCCCTGTATTTGATTTTAAATCTACCATTTTACTGGCTGTTATTTGACTCACCCATTCTATCTTTTTGTCTGTCTTTTCTTGCATTCTTTTTTGTTTAATAATTTACTATTTTTCTCTTGTTAGCTCATAGTTATAAACGTTATGGCTGTAGTTTTGTAATTATTACACAGATTAAAAATACTTCTTGACTTATCAAGGTCTAGTGTTACTTGTACTTTTATTGCCCTCTGGGACAATGCAGTGGTGGATTTAGTATTCTTTCATACAGCAGTTTTTTCACATTTTCCCATATATAATTGGTTTTTGTTTGTTTATTTATTTTTACTCTACATTTCTTCTTGTATCTGAACATTTTCTTTTAGCCTAAAGAAAATACTCTAGGTTTTCCTTTAATAGGATATCCTGATAATTCTTCACTGCCTTGTGTGTTCTGCAGTGCCTTCAAACAAAGTAATGGTATGTATTTCTAAAGCTTGTCTGTAGTACAGTGTTGTACAGCAATTCTCTAGGTCACATTCATCTTGCTTAACTGAAACTCTATGTCTGTCGGTTAGTAACTTCCCATTTCTTCCAGCTCCCAGCCTCTGGAAACAACCATTCTGCTCTTTGAGTCTATGAATTTGATTGTTTTAGATGCCTGAGTGCAACCATGCAGTATTTGTCTTTTTGTGACTGGTTCATTTCACTTAGTGCAATGTCCTCAAGGTTTATCCATGTTGTCACATTTTGAAGAATTTCCTTCTTTTTAAAGGCTGAATAATACTCTCTTGTATGTGTATACCACGTTTCTTCACCTATTCATCTGTGGACAGACATTTAAGTTGTTTCCATATTTTGGCTAATTAGAATAGTGCTACGATGAACGTGAGAGTGCTAATATCTCTTTAAGGACCGGATTTCAATTCTTTTGGATAAATACCCAGAGGTTAGATTGCTGGATCATATGATAGTTCTGTTTTTAATTTTTTGAGGAACCTCCATACTGTTTTTGTAATGGATATTCCATTCTGTATTCACACCAATTTGCAAGGGTTCCAGTTTCTCTACATCTTTGCTAACATTTGTGGTTTTTGTTGTTCTGATAACAGCTATCCTGACAGGTGTGAGGTGATTTTGGTTTTGATTTGTATTCCCCTGATAATTACTGACCTAATCATAATTTTTTTATATAGCTATTGGCTTTTTTTTTCCTGTTCATGAATTTTATTAAGTGGCTATGATATCCCAGGTTAAAGTTCATCTTACTTGTGGGGATAGAGAAGGAACAAGAAAAGTCTGTGCCCTCAGGGAGTTTATATTCTGGTGGGGTTAGAAAATGTGAGTCATACCAAAAAAGGGAGATAACCAGTGACAATGTTGTATAGAAAATAAAGCAGGTGGGCAAAGACAGGGCATGAGCTTGGGTGGCAGGGAGGGCCTATCTCTGAGGTCACCATGGAGTGATAGGGCAGAGTTGGGAAACAACCAGGAGAAAAGCATCCAGATGGATATTCCCTTTCACCCCAGCTCCCCCCAACCAGGCCCTTGTCCAAGAATATCCCAAAAGAAGCCAAGTCCTGGAGAGTGAAGCCTCCCTCTAATTATGAAGGTTTTTAGAGCCAGGATAGATTGGACACAGGAGACTGGGATGGGAAAGGATCTGCATGCCCCCTTTTCTCCTGGCGGTGGTACCCCAGGCTTCCCGGGGCTAGGGGCATAGCTCAGACTCCCTGCCTTTTGAGAAAGATGGGAGCCTGGGCCCTTGCAGGAAGGTTAGGGGAGATGCTAGCCCCAGGGACACTCCCCACGGCAAGTGGGCATCCAGGACCAGAGGTTCCAGGGTCACTTCTTCCTGGCGTGGTCGGCTGCATCCAGGGCAGCCATGCTGCTTGCAGTTGTGACCTGGTGGGCGACACTGATGAGAGACTTAAGCACTGTGCTGTATGTCTTGTTTGGAGAATTATCTATGCAAGTCCTTCACCCATTTTTTACTTGGCTCATTAGTTTTTTGCTATTGTATTGTGGGAGCTTCTTACATATTTTGAATATTAACCTCTTATTGGATATATAGTTTGCAAAAGTTTTCTTCTGTTTTATTTGTTGCCTTTTCACTCTGTTGACTCCTTTTCTATGAGGGAGCTTTTTAGTTTGACATAGTATCACTTGTCTATTTTTGTTAATGTTGCCTGTGTTTTTGGTATCATATCGATGAAATAATTGCCAAGACTAATGTTACAATGTTTTCCTCTATATTTTATTTTTTAAGATTTTATTTTTTTGTTGGGGTACCTGGGTGGCTCAGTCATTAATGTCTGCCTTCAGCTCAGCTCATGATCCCAGAGTCCTGGGACTGAGTCCTGTGTAGGGCTCCCTGCTCTATGGGGAGCTTGCTTCTCCCTCTCCCACTTCCCCTGCTTGTGTTCTCTCTCCCACTGTCTCTCTCTCTATCAAATAAATAAACAAAATCTTTGAAAAAATAAAATAAAGATTTTGTTTATTTGTTTGAGAGAGAGAACAAGTGATGAGGGGGCAAAGGGAGAGGGAGAAGTAGGCCCCCTACTGAGCAAGAAGCTAATATGGGGCATCTAAAGACATTTAAGTCTTTAACCCATTTGGAGTTTATTTTTGTGTGTGGTGTAAAATAGAGTTCCAATTTCATTCTTTTGCATGTAGATATTCAATTTCATTTTCTGAGGACTCTCTGTGGGGAAAAGATATCCTTTCCCCCATTGTGTATTCTCAGCACCCTTGTTGAAGATCAGTTGATGATATATGTATGGATTTATTTCCATGCTCTCTATTCTGTTCCATTGTCAAAATGTCCATACTACCTAAAGTAATCTACAGATTCAGTATAATCCTTTTCAAAATTTCGACAAAATTTTCTTATAGTAATAGCAAAGCAATTCTAAAATTTATATGGAAACGCAAAAGACTATGAATAGCCTAAACAATCTTGAGAAAGAACAAAGCTAAAAGCATCATGTTTCCTGATTTCAAAATAGCCTGCACAGCTGCAGTAGTCCAAACATATGATGCAAGCAAATATTTTAAGAGTGGCCCAATATTCAGTACTGTACTTTTATGAGGACTTTTTAACCAGTTCTTTTTGTTGGGTTATTTAAAGATTTCATTTAAATAAAATATACTGAGAGAAACATTCCTTTTCATAAATCTTCATGATAACATCAAATTTTTCCTCAGAATAAGTTAGAATAAATTTCTAATAATAAAATTTGGGCTTGTAAACATTTTAAAATTTTTTAAAAAATTTTAAAAGATTTTATTTATTTATTTTAGAGATGGGGGAGAGAGGTGTTGATTGTGGGGGGAGAGGCAGAGGGTGAGGGAGAGAGAATATTTCAGACACCCTGCTGAGCATGGAGCCAGACTCTGGTCTCCCTTCCAGGACCCTGAGATTATGACCTGAACCAAAACAAAAGTCAGATGCTTAACCAACTGAACCACCCAGGTGCCCCAACATTTAAAGATTTTTAATAACACTACAAAAGGCAGAAATTAACTTCTTTTTCCACCTACTATATAAAAAGATTTTTATACATGTTTACAAAATACTACATTTTATTTTATCTCTTTAGTTATATATGATTGTTTTACTTCAAAGGTGATTGAGTAACAAAGAGTTTGAATATTTTAGTCATGTTAATTCTTTCCTTTTGTGAGTTTCCTCTCTGTTTGTTTTGAACATTTTTTACTGGAAAATCTTTATTTCCTATTATTTTAATGAGAAATAAGATGAAATAATTAATAAATTTTTTATTTCCTTGTTAATTTAAAACATATATACTTATATATTAAAGCCAATAAATAGTTTTTCAGTCATAAACACAGCAAATATTTTCTTCAGTTTATTGCTTTTCTTTAGTAAAATCTATTGAATTTTTCATTCATGTGTGTTTTACTTTGCTTTTAATGCTTGGCATATGAATGTTAACAAACATTCATATATATTTTTTCTGTTTTTTTATATTTTATTTCTTTTAAAGAGTTGACTTTTCATTTGTCTAAAATTTAACTTCTTGTTTCCTGGCAACTTTGCATACTGAATTTTTCTAATTTCCAGGTCTCAGCTCACCAAATAAGCTTTACTTGACCTGTTCCTCTGTTGCTCAAGGTTCTTTTTACTGCATTGTCTTGTGTATTTCCTTCTAAATACTTTTTACAAGCAAAAATGTTCTTAATTATTTGTCTCTTGATAAATATTGTCTGTCTTCATTAGAATGTAGGTTCAATGAAGTAAGGATATTTTATGCTTTACTTTCCTCTGTATTCTTTCAGCCTAATAACCATCCTGTACCTAGTAGAAATTCAAATATATTTGTTCATTGAAAAATGTACCATTTATTATTGCCTCTTTTTTTTAAATTATGTGGCAGTCTAAGATCCTTTTCATTTTAAAAAGTTCACTTTTATTATGAGATAATTACTCAACTACTTTATAATCAATTGCTTTGTCAATTTTTTGAAATAATAAAAATTGCATTCAAATTGCCAAATCATCTTAAAAACAACAACAACAAAAAAACCCCCATATGTCTAAAGTGAGACTTAGAGATAAATACATCTAGAAGAAAAAGTACTTCCATAGAGGCTTTTTGAGAAACATTATTTTTAGATGACATTTTTCTAAAACAATTTTTCTCACCTGTAAATTCAGTCCTTTTTATTTTTCTTTTCCTGTTAGATCTTGGTTTAGCAACCATCCTTTAATAATATCATCTGGTTTTGGACTAAAAAGAGTTCTAGGAAATCTGATTCATTTCCTGATGCTATCTCACTGTGGCCCACTTATGGTAATGATGTAAGTTTACACTGGAATTCCAAATATACAAGATTCTACTCACTGTATAATAGTTAAGAATAGACTTTTCTGTCAAAGCTTTGAAATGGTCATTCTTTGTTGAAGACCCAATTCTTGCCAAATTCTCATAGCAGAGCCTTGAGATAAGCATGCAAGGGATTGCTGATAATATTGAATGGTCAAGTTTATTTACTACAGCAGCTATCAACATGAGAATCAAGAAGAATCAATATTCTTTACTGGGATTCAACACATCCTATTTAATAAAGACTCGATCAGTGTTTCCCCTATGATAAAAACATATTATAAAGAGTAAGACCATTGAAGAATCTCTAGGGCCTTCCAATACAACCTGTAAATTGTACATATTTATACTAATAAATATTTACTTGTATAGAATTGAATAATGAAATAAGAACTTGGAGATAGTTATGACACATATGACATTGCTAGCTATATAAATACTCATATAATCAACATGAAAAAGATGAACAACTTCAAAGATAGGTAAACAAAAGACATGCACATATTTCTACAAAGAAATTAATATATAGTATTGCTAAACTTCACCAGCAGTTAAAATGCAAATTAAAATATAATGAAATATCAATTTTTATATAACATTGGAAAATAATTGACTTCTGAAATATATTGCAGTTTATAGAACATACTATGATGTATCGGTGAGAATGTAAATGGTTTCAATCATTTTGAGGGTAAATTTGCAATATGCATTATAATGTTAAGTGGGTATATCATTTACCACAATGATTTCATTTCAAAGAATTTATCCTACAAATATTTGTACAATCACACACACACACACACACACGCACACACACACACACACACACACACACACACACAGATGCTAATTATAACATAGTTTGTAATTAAGAAAAGCCAGCAATCAAAATAGCCATTACTGTGGACTGGTTAAATAAAAAATGATTCATTCATGCAGTGGAATATTAAGCAGATACTAAAGAGATTGAGAAAATCTTTGACTTAAGAAGACTTAAATTCTTCCATCACTTAAAACAATATGTAGCTTGCAATTTATTTTTGAACAGAAGCAAATATATGCTCTCTTTCATGAAAAAAAGGATGGCTCAAAGGAAGAACCAAGAGCCTGGAAGGTGAAACTGGGAACAACTAGAAATTTTTTCCAGACCTTGAAACCTGATCCAGAAAAATGCAACATATGCCCAGCTGGACCTCAGAACTTGTCCCCCCCACCCAGTTTTATTGAGAAATAATTGACATGCATCACTGTACAAGTTTAAGGCATATGGCACGAGGGTTTGATTCGTATGTATTGTGAAATGACTACCACAATAGGTTCAGCTAACATCCACCTTATAGAAATATAATAAAGAGAAAAGAGAGAAGAAAATTTTAAAAAGAAAACAAAATGTCTCTTTGTGGTGAGAACTCTTAGCATTTACTCTTAACTTTTCTTTATATTATTCATCATCCTTGGTATTTATTTATCTTACAACTCTAAGTTTGCACCTGTTATGTTCTTTTTACATTCATTTCCCCTATTTTTGAACTGGACTATCTATAACTATTCCTACTTGCCCCACTACCCCCCACCGTATGTTGGGAGTGTCAGAGAACTTGTCTCTAGTTTCCCATGGCAACAGATGGAGGGGAATTTTTCCTTAGCAACTCTCCTTAATGGATTAAATGAAAAAGCCTCATCTGAACCTGGATCTGATTTAGATATTGGACTTTGAATTGAGAGGATGAGATTATGCACTTTGACCTGATGTGTAATGGGATAAAACTTTTGGGTACCTTGAGAGGGTTAAATGTATTTTGTAATTGGGAAGGACATGGGTTATTGTGGGCCAGAGAACATACTGTAAAAGAGTAATGAAACATGTATTTGTTATGATGGTTGGATTTTATAACTTACTTTAAATCCTTAGAAGAGAGCTTCTATCACATATAATTTCATTTGGAAATACCATGACTACATACAATTTTAGTGACTGAATATGTTACTTTGATTCAAAAAAATTTAAATTCTTCATTTAAAAATAATATGCACTTTTCAATTTATTTTTGTACAGATTGGGCTGTCCTTAATAACACATTACTTATTAGAAATATTTTCTCACTGTTTGTGAAAATTCTCACTGTCAGAGAAAAGAGGAAAAAAAATGTGAGGGTTGTCAAATCTTGCAAAAATATTTTTCAGTCTTTCCTGAGGAAGTTTAAAGAATAGAAAAACAGGGATTACAAAGTAAGAGATGTTTTTCATACTTTTCTAAATTTTGTGCCACTTATGAATCCATTCTTACTACAGTGAGCATGCTGTGTGTGCCTTTTAAAAAATCTTTTTACTTGTTCACACTACAGAGAACATATTACAAAAATGGCATTGCTTATTTCAGGGTACATAGTTATTAATAAATGTGTTATGATGTCCATGTTATTCAAGAAATCTCTGTGAAACCTGGTCTCATGCTGTCTACAATGTAAATGGTTTGGTAATTCGGGCTATAGAGTAGCTGGCAAACAATGGAATCTATAGTCACATAAAATAGCATGTTAGGGTATATTATTAAAGCAAATTTCTCTATTCTCAGAGTGTTGACAACATTTATTTAAGCATAGGTGCCTAATATATGTGTGCTGACATGCAGTAGGTATGGA